>NMRA01000990.1:64547-76721 GCA_002633005.1 Phoronis australis | reverse complement strand
TATAAGAGGCGATGTGGATATAGACCGATAAAGACGGTAAAAAAGACTAATTAAATCGGGTGGCATTATCCATTAATCAATCGCGTAACATATTGACCACAAGGTCATCGCCCAACTTGTTGTTCTGCGCTAAGTTGGACTAAAGGGGAGAACGTTGTAATGTGGGCCCGCTGACTAATTTTACCAACAATTCGCTGGCGATCTAGACCCGTACCTCAAGAATCTCGCTTGATAATTCCATTGTGAACAAAAATGAAAAAACGAAAATGAAGCAACGAAATTAGGTTAGATTTGATTAACCGCAACACTCGATCAAGACTTAGTGGTGGGCGGGACCACTTGAATTTTTGCAAAGGGCATATTTATAATAACAGGTCATTAAAATAATAAACTGCTTGTTATGCACCGGTCTTCTGACAAGAAAAAAAATCACCAACACCAAGTTTTGTATCTTGTTTCAGCCAGTTCCTTGCTCAGACTAAAAATTATTTCTTGGTTTGGTAAGAAGCATATGGTTTTCTATAGGCTATCCGATTCGCCCCTTACAATCTATCTTACTTGTGCTAAATACCATTGGGGTACCTGATGTTTTCAGCACCTCAATGCGGATAAGTTGGATAACCACTGAATGGCAGCTTACGAATGGCAGCCTCCTTTGAATCGCACGTAGAGAGGTCTATTGCTTTATACCAAAGAGGCTTGGCACAGGCCGATACAATGACTGTCGCGTCAATCCAACTAACAGAGCCTGGTCTCAAGCCGAAACAAATCTCAATTCTCACAATTATTAGAAATCGCGTATGGAATTGAATAAGAAACATTTGAGACCCGTTTAATTATAGTGAATGGTTTAAATAAAAACTGTTTCGAAACGTTTTATCTTCTGTACAGTCGAGCTTTCTGTGTTCTGACTTCAAGCTTGTTTTCGTAAATCGGGTTAAGCCAACCATGGACGTATGCTATCCGAAATCCGAAAGACGAAACCCACTAGACTGAGAAAACGGCTCTAGCGCACGTGCTCACCAAATGAGATCAAGCCTTTGTTACTTCCAGTCACTGATCAATTTACTTTAGCTTCTGGACACCGGCTGGGATCGAAATTCTTCCGCTTTACCAGTCGCAGCCACTCTCTATATAGCTGCGGATTCGCAAGGGGAAAAATGTATGGGAAACCCCCCGGGATCTGCCTGTCCACCAAAGACCTGATCGCTGTCTGGCGAGATAGTGAAACTTAATATGGCACTGCTATTTCGAAAATCAGCTATTGTCAGGTTTCTTAAAAATCAGAACATCCGCTGATGTCACGGAACTGCAGCTCAGATGGTATTTCGATGCGATTTATCCCCACCAAGACTGACACAAGAAAGCTACATTCGTAATGATTTTTTTCGTATTACAGTTGATGCACAGTGAGCAATATTTCACCAGATTAGTCACGAAATCGAGCGACCTGTACCGACTTGTGTGTCTGGGATTCAAGTCTTGACAGGTCTCGTCACGCGTTTTACGTTTCTTGGTCAATGTGATGGTCACCGGCGTAAAAGTATAAACGAGGCGCCGACTTATGGACGTCTGGATAAGTAAGATTTGGCAAATAGCTGACGTTATATGTAATGAAGGGCTGCTTGCAAGAATTTAGGGAGCTATCCAGTCACAAGGTGTCCAATAAATACATGTATAATCCGTTTGTTTCAAACATTAACATAGTAAAACGATGAGCAACATCGTTTTGGCTGAATCATCTCATAAATGCTTGCACGCTAATCACGCCTACAAAAAATGTCCCGAATGATATATAAAATATGCCTGTTAGAACCAAGCCCCGTCTCCTGAAGTCAGTCATGTTCTCCTGGTTGATCAGTGAGAATTGCATTAACGCCAATCCTGAAAGAAGAAATAGCAAAAATGTACCACCTTATGGCAAACAATGAGTTGAGTAAATCGAGTTTGAGGAATCGAACTTTAACCTAACCAGAAAGTCTCACTAAAGCCGCGGAGGTATTGCAAGAATTGTGTACTGTAATAGTCGAATATACACGATCCTACTGCAAATGCTGGTTTAAATATGTGCCTACCTGGAAGTATACAGGTTGTAATTATGGTTACCCCACCACTGAGTGCCATGCCGCCTACTACGTCTGGGATGGCAACGTACAGTAACAGAATAGAGAAGAAGGCTCCACTGCCGATCACAAGGCGGTGCTTTTTCTCGTGCTGGACTACTTCTTCTTCAGATAATTTCCGACAGGTGGTCCATAGATCTTGCAGCCCATTTCTAAAAAAACAATGAAAACGACAAGAACAGTAATGGCAATAGAACTACGATGAAAACAGTACTAAGAACTCTTTGCTAGCTTGGTCGATCTAGCAGCTTGGATGACAAATTCCCATGTTGAATGTATTTAGTAATCTACCTTAACTTTGCTAAACCTATTTTTGGATTTACGTTACAACTCGCTGATTGTTCAGAACATGTTTCATCATGCATATACACGATGACGTCACTTGGAGAACACGTCAGTTTGAAAATTCACAGTAGTATTTCTTGCAATGCTGCCGAGCCGCCAGGTTCTTTCTAGTGGCATTTGTAATTGCGAAAATTGAATTCCCCTCTGCACTGCAGGGGACAAGAATTCGCTTCATGAAAGTGACTCAAGCATTTAAAAAGGATTTAAAACCCTGTTTTGATTATCTCAACCAATTCTTCTTCCGTCACCAGTTAATGACTCATTGGCGCAAATCTTGAAAGACAAAGGCAGAAATAAACTAAAAACTCATAGCCCCTATCTGACACATTAGCAGTCCTTTTCGCGCAGTTGCCGTGTAATTCGCTAAAGCGTAGTTTCAAAATTTCAACCAAACTTTTTATTGCTGTCGAGGTTACAGAGCAATAAGTCGTTTCAGAGAACTGGATGGGAAAGCCTTTTAGTATCTGTTAATAGGGCAAAACCGCCTTTGGTGTCCTTTTAAGGCAGAAATTTGATCTTCCGCTCTCACTTAACAATTGCTGGGAATATTTAACCTTGTAACTTTGAGCGCATCACAGTCTACAAAAAAATCAAGAAATTATATCCGTAACTAGCAGTTATGGGTCTATTGCAATTTTGGTCAAATGAGATTTACATATTTTTCAAATTTTTTGAGAAGCGTAACACCAAATTTCTGTTTGAATGCTTTTAAGCCTTAACAGCGAAAGTTGCTTTTCATGAAAAATACCACATGGCCTTGGACCACGAGTCACGCAACTTGCATAAGACACCGCCGTACCTTTTCATTAATGGATTCTTAACAGTTCTACCAGAATCAGTTATTTTCTTAGTTGTTGAATTGAAAGTTGAAAAACTAGAGATCTTGCTTTGCTCTAACGCAATCTCGCGACTTTTCGTCAAACTCGCAAAATACTTAAGGAATTGAACACAACGCTTTTGTAACATNAAAAAACAATGAAAACGACAAGAACAGTAATGGCAATAGAACTACGATGATAACAGTACTAAGAACTCTTTGCTAGCTTGGTCGATCTAGCAGCTTGGATGACAAATTCCCATGTTGAATGTATTTAGTAATCTACCGTAACTTTGCTAAACCTATTTTTGGATTTACGTTACAACTCGCTGATTGTTCAGAACATGCTGCGTCATGCATATAAACAATGACGTCACTTGGAGAACACGTCAGTTTGAAAAATTCACTGTAGTATTTCTTGCAATGCTGCCGAGCCGCCAGGTTCTTTCTAGTGGTATTTATAATTGCGAAAATTGAATTCCCCTCTGCACTACAGGGGACAAGAATTCGCTTCATGAAAGTGACTCAAGCATTTAAAAAGGACTTTAAACCCTGTTTTGATTATCTCAACCAATTCTTCTTCCGTCACCAGTTAATGACTCATTGGCACCAATCTTGAAAGACAAAGGCAGAAATAAACTAAAAACTCATAGTCCCTATCTGACACATTAGCAGTCCTTCTCGCACAGTTGCCATGTAATTCGCTAAAGCGTAGTTTCAAAATTTCAACCAAACTTTTTATTGCTGTCGAGGTTACAGAGCAATAAGTTGTTTCAGAGAACTGGTTGGGAAAGCCTTTTAGTATCTGTTAATAGGGCAAAACCGCCTTTGGTGTCCTTTTAGGGCAGAAATTTGATCTTACGCTCTCACTTAACAATTGCTAGGAATATTTAACCTTGTAACTATGAGCGCATCACAGTCTACAAAAAATCAAGAAATTATCTCCGTAACTAGCAGTTATGGGTCTATTGCATTTTTGGTCAAATGAGATTTACATATTTTTCAAATTTTTTGAGAAGCGTAAGACCAAATTTCTGTTTGAATGCTTTTAAGCCTTAACACAGAAAGTTGCTTTTCATGAAAAATACCACATGGCCTTGGACCACGAGTCACGCAACTTGCACAAGAAACCGCAGTACCTTTTCATTAATGGATACTTAACAGTTCAACCAGAATCAGTTATTTTCTTAGTTGTTAGATTGAAAGTTGAAAAACTAGAGATCTTGCTTTGCTCTAATGCAATCTCGCGACTTTTCGTCAAACTACTTAAGGAATTGAACACATCGCTTTTGTAACATTGGTTTATACGACACATATCACACCAGCCCCATATGGTTGCATATTAATACTGTACTGTACCTTAGTACAAAGAACACGAGAGGAAAGGCAGTCGAGCACTTCAAAGCCATCAGTAAGTAAGCAAGGACGACCTCTGGTGTTGGCGGATATGAGTCTATGATTTCTTTGTGCACAGCCGACCCAAATGTTAGGAAGCCAAATATTGGCACCAATGAGTTAAAAAGAGCTGTCACGACGACAGTAGCGACTAGAGTCTTCACATAGCTTGCAATGCTATTGTCTGCCATGGCACCGTAGACTGTAACGATGTCATAGTGGCACTGGGTATAAAATAAAAATGAATTAATCCAAGATGAATTAAAACTAGAACAATGTGCCAAAAATTGTAGAAGCACCGGCGAGGATATTTTAACGACAAATTGAAATTATGGTATACTCTACTTGGGCAAATCAACACAAGAGCTCCGTAAGTTGCTCAAGTGGTCTAATAATTCATTAAGTACAATTTAATAGTTTTTGAATTTTTCATTCATAGCCAAATGGGTTACCATCTTCTTAGCTTAACTGTTATAATAACAATAATATCCACGGCAGTAAGCAGTGGTGACACTAGTGATAACAACAATGATGACAACAACCGTAACTGAGGCCTTGTAACAATAATAACAGTAATATTTATACAAACAACAACAATAATAACCAAGATAATGAAAACATAAAAATACATTTAATTTGGTAATGACACATTATGGTGAAAAGAATATCAATTATATCATCGTTAATGATTACAAAGTAACGCCAATATAATAGGCTATATTAGTTATGAGTTATGCAAAGCTCAATGCCAATAGCAATCTTAATACACTCATTCTAATAGCAAGCATTCAAATAGAGGTATTAACAAGTATGACATTTGTTTATCTGCCATTTTCAGTAATTACATGTAGTTAAACAATGGATAGTTCCGACATGTCAATCAAGCTAATAATTCCATCCAATGAGGACGCAGTGACGTGTAAACACAACTACGGTCCGCCATCTTTGTTCTACAACAAAGGCTGGACAAAACATCTGATTTGTTCCTGGTGACGACTTCCTGCTTGTAAATTAATCAGATGCCTTAACCTTTCCATATGGTCACAACAGCAACGTGGAACAATTGTTGCCATTGGTTGTAAAAGATTGTGTTAACATGGTTGAAGGACATGGGTGTAGGTTGAACAGGGGCCCTGATTTGTTCAAAAAGTAAAATTGTCCTAATATTGAGAAACAATTGACATGAGATATGCTAAAAAAAGTGTCTTTACTTTAGCCTTCATTTTTCTCCACTGAGTTTGTCTCGTCTTGCTTTGCCGATAGTTGTGCCCCCCATTCAAGATTTGGTTCCGCCGCCCACAATCATATGGTTTCACGATGTAATTCTGGCCCTTGCAAATGAAGACCAACGATTTCTAGAGAATTAAAAAGGCCAGTCTCGAAAAAGGTAGAAAACGAGAAAAAAGTCGACTAAAAAGGCAGGGACTACCAAAATTCGGCAAATGCACAATCCATTCATCTAAACGTATCCCGTAAGTCTTAGTAAACGGTCCACATTCGAGCCCCCATTTTTTAAGCTGGGTGGAATATGCTTGTCGTTGATAAACGCACGCAGTGGACTTCAGAAAAATGTTAATCTACACCTGGATGCACCATACGGATAAGCAATAACAAATTGAAAGAAATTTACCTTTATAACATTTCACAAAAAATTGGCAATTAATTTATATTTTTGTATCTAACATGATCTAACACTTAAACTTGGAGCTGTGATTGCATAAGTTACTTAAACAGTCACCAAGATATTAAACACTACACAGCCACCAGATATTAAAAATAATTCCAATGAAATCAAATTGTGTTTTTCCAACTACAATTTGTGGTTTCAAAAAGCTTACCGGAGTACCAAATATTGTCACCCAATATAAGAGTACAACGCGAACAACTGTGTCCGTTTGAATCGACCAGACACCCGCATGAATGAAGCTTGGCGTATCCATACGCTGCAGTACGAATGGCCTCTAATGCTTGGCATCATGGATTTTACGGGGGTCGGATCGCTGTTTGAAGCTCGCTATATTGCCCCGTGCCTAAGTTCCCACCAACTCGCTGTTCCTCCGTCTCTATGTTTTCCAGTTTCAATGCCCCCAACAAGTTAATTTATTCGTTTTAGTGTGCTTCAGTGCATGAGTATATCTATGTGCGGCGGAACGGTAACAAAAAAACAAACTTAAAAGTTTCGGAAAAAGACACATGATGAATCATACAATTGGTCGCAATCCTCAGTCGTAGGATCTTTAACTTCAATTTGCAACAAATTAGATAATAGACTCAAACAGACTGACTCTCGACATACAGTTGTGGGAAGGGTCGGGGAAACGTTGGCGCGTGGAACAGCCTTGGGGATCATAGCAAGGAGTGTAGTAGTATAGGAGAGTTCACTAGTGAGTTAGCTGTTACCGCTAATACTAGCGCCGCCAAGTGGTGAATGAGCAACGGTCAACCAGGAAGCGCCAAAACAATGGGGAAGGACACATTTTGCAGTGCGATAAATTGTTAGGCTTCCTAAGGATTCGGAAAGGTAAGTATTATATGTTATTCAATAATATGATACATTGTCTTTCATTTTGTGTGTTCTGTTCACGGTTGTCAGACAAGTCGATCGCACGGCGTCCCGGTGCCACTGTCTGTTGTCTGCAGTGTAGGCTAGGCCTACTGGGCAGCCGGCGGAAGGACTACTGATTAACGTACATGTGATCGTCAGCTTTTTGGATACTTGAAGTCCATGTATTCCAAATCAAAATGTCACTCTAACGATCGCAGGGATAATTTTAGGAAAACATACCCATGGCCATGGGTGAATATGAATCATCGTGGTGACACGGCCATGGCACAATCACGGCCACAGGGACTCAAGTTTTCATTCGTCAAGTTAGAGAATCTGTGGGTCTCGGTGAAAAGTTGTGCGGCCCGTAAAATATGCGTGGATCGACATTTGAGTCCTAGTTTTTTTAGTTGACACCAAGACGCTTTTGTCTCTATCACAATCACAGTACGACAGGACTTCTGTTGTGTAGTGTAGTTTAGTGTAGACTACCAGTCTTCTGTGAACCTGGTGAGTATGAGGTTTGTTCCTGAGTCTCTCATTGATTTCTGTTCAGGTGCAAGCACTGGGAGCCGACCTTATGAATAGAGTGCATCCTACTTGTCCAAGAACTGCAACTTATGCTCTCATCACTTCGAGGAGTCCATGTTGATGAATGAAGAACAAGCTGGTATTGAATGCAGTGCCCGAGCAGTATTTGATGTCCCCAGTCCACCAAAAATGAAGACGTCAAAAAGTTCTCCGGAAATTATGTTACAGCTGTGGAATAGGCTTTTTGCATTTCTGATTATCGTCTCACAAAGCAAGTACTGGAACATCACGTGTAGAAAGGACAATTAGTCAAAATCTGGTTTTCGTATTTTACTAAGGTTGATCAGATTGAAACATTTTATGAATGGTTAGCCTGTGATTTGAAGAGAGCCAAAGTGAAACTGATGGGTCTTTTAGAGTCTGAATGGTGGGCTGACATTTTGTTAAACCCAAGCTATCCATATCATTTTGCTTCTCAATGACACTGAAACACCTCTGTGAGTAAATTAGTTATCAGCTTCAACGCATTTCGTTGGCAAAAAGAGCTGTTGTTTACTAGTGAATAGAGAGTGAGAAGGTTGGTTAGATTTTCTTGTTGTATTGGTGTATGTGTTGCCTATTTTGTACGTTTTTGGAGATTGTGATTAATTTAAGCTCCAGTTGTGGCTAAGTAACAAATATGATCTTGTGGTCTAGCTTTAGCTTACCTGAAATATTTACTGTTATTGATAATATGAACAGTGGGTATAGAAAATAAAAATTTTAGTTTTATCATCCATTAAAAGTCTTTTTAATTCAGGTTTGTATGAAGTTGTGTGGCTAGTGAATATTTTGATTGCTGTTCAGCACCTCTTAACTTTTTTGTCATGACATTTTGAGCTTGGACTGGTTATGGTGGTGATATACTCAATGTGGGGGGCTCGAATTCCCGACGATGTAGACCTTTTGCTAACAAATGAGTGGGCGGACTAAAAAAAAAAAACAAAAAAAAACGGGGATCACCACTGTGAATTGCGCGTTTCCGTTTCTTTAGTGGACTTTTGTCCCATTTTCTCGGACTTTTTGTCTCGTTCAAGCCCCCGAGCCCCCTGGGTGCGCGCGTGGGAGAGTGCAATCGAGTTTACCCTATGCTGGAATGTCTAAGAAATAATGGGATGTTCTAAAATTATATTACGATTTTGTGGTAGTGATGAATTGCTTTCTTCTTCTTTTATGTGTAACACCCACTACACCAAACAATTGTTCGCATTGCTAGTATCCTGGTGCATTGTATAGGGAACACATGCGAAATTGTTGGGTGGAGGTGAAACCAGCAGTGAGCTGGGAGACATGTTTGTCAATGGTCAGGGGAGCAACCAAAATTTATGACGATGGGAAGGGCTCAACACCCATGTGGCATACCTTATTGGTTTTTACCTGTTTAGCACTCCTCCCATGTAACCCTCATGGGAGATGGTCAACACCCATTTGGTGCCCACATGGTTCTTGTCTTGTACCCCCTTAGCTTTCACCTTTGGGGAATTCCCCTCTGAACCCCCAGGAGCAATCATTCAAATTATGTAGTCCATGGTATGAACTGTTATAAGGAACGATAATTGCCGTGTTAAGAACTCAAACATGAAACAAAACCGTGATAGATTTTGAAGGGAGCTTCAAGAGAATAAAAACAAATACACTTTAATATTGATTAAAATACACATTTTCATTCTCATTCGATTATAAGTGGATGTTATTTTACTTATTCTAACCATTTTCAATCACACAGTAATTTTATTGCACGTTGAACGTCATTAAATTATGAATTCATCAGTGTTTACATTGTTTGGACTGCGCTCCAAAGTAAGTATTGATTATTCACCGCTTGGAGCGCTAGTGTTTCGACCGGTAACCATTGCGGCGAATGGTAAAATGGCGGAGTGAACTCTCCTATACTCGTACACTCCTTGATCATAGGGAGGAGGGAATATCGGCTATGAAACAAAAGGTCCGGGGAAATACAGAAACGGAGCAACAGCGGTAAGAACCCATATACTGCTACGTGGAAGAGTTGGCTCGCTTTCCCAGGACCGATTTGTGCAATGCGGTTACGGCAGCAGTTAGAACAGAAAATTACCAACTCTTTCGTAAAGAAACTGTTGTTGTGGTATTGAGTTTTTAGAACTTTCCAACAGTTATAATGGAGTCTTGATCTAATGTTTTTGTTGGAACTATACATGAAATTGTCGTTGAAGATGTTATACCTCTTAAAAACATGGACGTTTGCAACTATTTTCGATTTGTAATAATGTGCACATTTTCCCACAAGAAACTCACGCTCAACACTCACGGCATATGCGAATAGCACCCCAGGCGCTACAAGGAACACATCAACCACTGTTNACTTTAATATTGATTAAAATACACATTTTTAATCTCATTCGATTATAAGTGGATGTTAGTTTACGTATTCTAACCATATTCAATCACACGGTAATTTTATTGCGCGTTGAACGTCATTAAAGTATGAATTCATCAGTGTTTACATTGTTCGGACTGCGCTCCTAAGTAAGTATTCATTATTCACCGCTTGGAGCGCTAGTGTTTCGACCGCTAACCATTGCGGCGAATGGTAAAATGGCGGAGTGAACTCTCCTATACTCGTACACTCCTTGGTCAGACTATATGAAAAGAAATTGGCGCGAAATTCTTGCTTCCCAAAACGTCACTTCCGGACTAGACAACGAGTAATCAATTAAATTACGAAAAGCAGTAACTAAGTGAAAAATATGTCTGGGATAATCAACGAACCTCATTTTTGCTAAAAATGACATGAAAAAAGGTTGCCTTCGCCTTTAAACGCGCAAAACTGTATTTCTTAAACCTTTAATTTAATGCTCAAGCTATACAACGAATGCGTGTTGGAACACAACATTGACCTTGGTTCAACGATGGACTCCTTGCATCAGGACCTTAGTAAGCGGGGGGAGGGCGAGTGCCACCCCAAAAAAATGCATGCCTCAGGGTTAAACCATGGCAACCGACAAAGGTGTGGGGCTGGGGAAAGACAAAAAAGAAAGACTTCGAATACTGATCAGAGCGAAAATTCAAGAGAACATTACAACTCGGTATCAGTGTATGGCTTACCATTTGAGGGCCCTGGCCAGGACAATTGTTGATAGGGTCTCCGTTTTTGCAGCATAGGTCGTCTAAGTGCCCTTGAAAGTGTGCACTTAATCATTCATACATGTATTTCGAAAATTCGAGAAAATTTGTAAAGCAAAAGTTTTTCGGAGCGTATTAATGCAGTCCGAGTTTTCCAGTGGTCCATAGGCGGTGCACTACAGGGGGGCTGAGGGTGCATTAGCCCTCACTTTTTTCAGTACTGCGCCTTCTGTAAACCTCCGGCATGACACTTCCAACTACTCATGACGGGAAGTTGAGATTCCAAATTCATCAAAAACATAAAACATTCGTGCACAGCACAGAAGCTGTCTTGTAAGAAATGGCGATGCGTCACTGAACTTAGTTGAAGCCTGAAGGCAAAAATTCGATCCATCATCAGACCACCATATCGCAAAGAAGGACCCTAAACGATAACAGGGGTATTTCTTGAATGTGGGGCAGCTCTAAATGCTTTGTTGAATTAAAAACAGGACTAATGAAATTAAAAAATTTACAAACCGTAGATCAAAAAAGAAGTTCAAGTCATTGCTCATAAATTTGGAAAGATTGTCTTTGCACTTCCTTGATGCTTGTAGTACCCAGTATTGTGCGATGAATTTAGGTTCTTCTAGACCGAATCGTTTGCGTGCCATTCCCGTGCACACTGCAAAGACTGGACACGTTGTGATTCAGTGGCGCACCCACGTTAAAAATAAGGTGTAGTCATGCAGTAGAATCCGCGCACAGTGATTGACAGGAAAAGAACTTGAACTGCACTGAGGGGTTGAAGTGTGTGCATTTTTGGGACACGCGTTCATTTTCCCAGCCGCCCTGCAGAAGCTGGACCAGTGGCCGTGTTTCAACAAGGAATTTTGATACAGCTCCATAGGCCAAGGATTTCGGGATCATAACTTTCCAAAAAATCTTCAGGAAATGACCGTATTAAAATGAACTTTTCCCGGTACTGGGTCAAAAAACGACCTTGGAGCCAGAACACGGGTATAGATTCGAGTTAAGCCGCACGTCTCAAATGTATCATAGCGGAGCTGACCAGCGACTAGCATTAGTTCGCCGAATTGCGCATGAATCATAGCAGAGCTGACCAGCGACTAGCATTAGTTCGTTGAATTGCGCATGAATCCTAGCAGAGCTGACCAGCGACTAGCATTAGTTCGTCGAATTGCGCATGCATGGATCAGACTTCCCGGCGACGCCACGACACCGGCCACCGTGGCGGGAGCAGCTAATTTCATGACTAACACCTGCTTCTAAATCTG
>NMRA01000990.1:13085-64303 GCA_002633005.1 Phoronis australis | reverse complement strand
TTTTTAGTTTTCTAGACGCTCGAGCACCCTTATCCTTGAGGCTGCGTACGCGCATCTGATCGTCCTTCGCTCAATTGCGCCAGAAAAATTCTTGGGCCCACCTGATGATATCCTAGATCCGCCACTGAACATTTAGCAAACTCAAGTGTACACGTTAGATGTGACAAAATACAAATTGTACAATTTTGAAGAAAGTTCTCGTCTCCTATTGTTCCATCAACAAAATTAAGGACATTTCATATTCTCATCGCCATCTAATGAAATACAACTGGGTAATAGGGATTTTCAAATTGGCTTGCTCTTGAAAAAAAAACAATTTGTGCATTTTTGTGTGACACTGTTTGGTCTAAAATAGTTAAAATAGGAATAACACCTAAGGCTTTCTTTACTCATTTTCAATCACATAGTAATTTCATTGAACGTCGAACTTCATTAAAATATGATTTTTTCTGTGTTTACATGGTTGGGACTCCGCCGCTAAATTAGTGTTGCTTATTCGCCGCTGACCGTAAACCATTTCGGTGAATGGCAAGATGGCGCAGTCAACTTTCCTATTCTATGAACAGTCTCGTTTGTATCTCGTGAGAGTAATGTCTTTCTCTCTCTATGTATGTAACCGTGCATTGCCAACGGGATTGGTCCGTACAGCNTTTGATAAACCGATGTCAAGACCGGAGTTGCCACTGGTAAACGAACAGCGAACAGTTAAATGTTTGTTTGTCCAAAGCTCACCTGCTAAGACGCAAAATGGTAATTGCCGACCAAGGACACGCTTAATCCGATTTGGTCGTCTACGCTAGGCGACCAATTAGCTGACCCAAGTGCCGACCACAGAGGCGACTAAGCAGACGGCTCCTAGCCGACCGTTGTTGGTCGGCTGCTGGTCGGCTAGACGACCGGTCGACGGCCGGTCGTCGACCAATTTCCGACCGGTCGGCCAAAAATTCGTGATGTGTGCTGTACAATTAAATGTATTTTCATGTGAAACCATTCAATGTCCTTTGAATATTGACTTGTATGAGTTCTTAATTTTCTTAGATCTGCCCAATCAGATAGAACTGCGTTTCAAGTCATTAACTCGAGGGTTCAAATTGGAAGCTCGCGCCGTATGACGTCGTATGACGTAGACGATGCGAGCCTCATTTGCATATATTGGTGACATCTGTTGGTTCAAAAAAGAGGATCATGCCCGAGTACATGCCTGGGAAGAGGCATCTTTTGGAAGGGTAAAACAAATCATGTTTAAAGCATCCCTGTGCCATTAATATGAAGTCTTTGGGGACAATAGTGGTGTCATTTTATCGCTAAAGAGTTAAGCTTTCAAACACAATGCTTGGATTCCAGACTACTTTAACATTTACTTTTGAAATCACCTTTGAAAATACGTTAAAATGCGCTAAAGCAGTTGTCCCTTCCTGGTTATCTCTTCCTGGTAATAGGGATTTTCAAATTGGCTTGCTCTTGAAAAAAACAATTTGTGCATTTTTGTGTGACACTGTTTGGTCTAAAATAGTTAAAATAGGAATAACACCTAAGGCTTTCTTTACTCATTTTCAATCACATAGTAATTTCATTGAACGTCGAACTTCATTAAAATATTATTTTTTCTGTGTTTACATGGTTGGGACTCCGCCGCTAAATTAGTGTTGCTTATTCGCCGCTGACCGTAAACCATTTCGGTGAATGGCAAGATGGCGCAGTCAACTTTCCTATTCTATGAACAGTCTCGTTTGTACTGTATCTCGTGAGAGTAATGTCTTTCTCTCTCTATGTATGTAACCGTGCATTGCCAACGGGATTGGTCCGTACAGCTGGTACAACAACTTCTTATACATGTACTCTTCTATCTGCCGGAGTGTAAGCTCACCTGCCAATTCAGTCACGCACTGATAGCGTTTTAAGACACTACCAAATTTGGAATGTAGTGCTATTAACCCTCAAATCTGTGTCAGTGAACTTCCGACGTAAACCATGCCCTGCTGCCAGAACTGACATTCTTAACAGTCCTGCGTATTTTTAATTATTCCCTGCATTCGTTTGTTAAAATTGTCAATGGTAAAACGTAACTTATCTTATTTTGACTTTATTTGATTTTATTGATAAAACTAGTGCAACTTGCCTATGGGCCAATTTTAACATAATCTTTACTCACTACACGTTGTTATCTCGTTGAATATTTAGTTAATTTCAGATTATTCATTAGTTTCTACAAAAATATTCTCAAACTGAAAAACAAAAATATTATTTCGACTTTCGAGTGTCATTGTTGATTAATTAGCTGCGATATGTAAGCAATCTTGTGGAAGAAGAACAATTGATTGAAGAATTGGGGGGCGGGGGGAAAGAAACTGGCCAATAGTGACGCAATATTTCATGGTGACGAAAGCCGACGCAAAAGATCGCACCACAGCCTCATCAACAGAAAAAACATAGAATGCCAATCCGCCATATTTGTCTTAACTTCACATATATTAAGCAAAACAACATACCACAGCGACTATTTAAACCTGGAAGATTTATTTTTCACCAAACAATGTTTAACAGAAAGTGCGGGATTAGTGTTTTGGTACAGGTTTCCTGTCCATTCCCGGGGTCCCTGGTTTAAATGCCAGAGTTCGAGTTTTTTCGGGTTGTATAGCCGTTTTGAAGGTACCTGTTTAATACCGAGTTACTGTCCTGACGGAACATCATGTTATTGTTATTAGATGAAATAAGACTGTCTGTATCACGGCCATACATCTGAAAATAACCCGCCATGACAAGTAATATCCCTGATTTGAGGCAATCACGAAGTGTCAGTTATTCTAGACCAGCCTTAGATGGGATCAATTTCGTAAATGTTAAAGGTGAAGACAAAAAGTTGTTTGTTACAGAAATAGCAAGTTTGTTGCGACGTTAAGGAACAGACAATTTCACTTTTTGTCTTGAAAATAAAATGACTGAGTAGGGTGTTCTTGTTTCATATCAAAAACAATAAAACATTTATTGATAATTTGAAGAACATGCAAAGTTTTTCAGAAACAGTAACAGCATGTTCAGGGAAAGCATTTAAACTTTCTTTTGGGAATTTATCCGCGTTTTAGTCACGTCAAGCAGGTAATGTATTGAAGGTAGTGAGTTCGTAAAGTTTGCTTCTGCTCTTACGAAATTCCCGGCATTTTCGTACTATATCAAGCACGTGTTTAACTTAAACTAGGTTCCTAGACTTAAAATAGTAGTAGGTTTGACAAAGCGTTATTCAGCCAACAGTACATCAATAATGGTACACGTGACACTTACGATCATCGCCCAGTTGTTCAGCAACGTGCTTATTGGTCATGACGTAGTCAGGGCCAACACGGAAACCTGAACCTGTGCCGGTTTGTCCAACAATCAGAGCTACTGATGAAAAGGCTGTTGACAAAGATGTGGGGAAATGCGCCGACATCGTCTCTTTGTTCCAATCAAACGCCGGACCGAAACTACACTGGGTTGGCTCTTTTCTGGGACTTTGTATAGGAAAGTAGTCTGAAAGAAAAGAATTGTCAAATACCCTTTTCCAGTATCCCAAGTGGGCTTGCTTTACCATGTGAGACAAAAGCGAGTCAGGAAGTGGCGAGGAGATGATGTAATTGAAACCAATTTAAAAACGCTTTGCCATAAACAGACATCCAAAATCTTGACGAATAAACTGTAAAAAATACGTGGTGAGCAAGTTGGATCCTGTTTTAGTGGCAGGGAACTAAACTTTGAGTAGCGTAATTTAGCCTGTTTTTTGTACGCCGACGACAATTTTACAGTGGAGCAGCCACGATTTTGAAACCACTGTGGCCTAGATTTAAAAACAAATGCGGTTCTTTTGCAATGCTGGGAAACTCCGGGTGTATTGAGATTGACTGGGAATGTGTAAGATGCAAATAAATAGACGTGGCGGTAGTTCTTACAGATTACATTGAGCTCCATTTATCTAACCTGTTGTAAGTGATTAGGTGATTGAGAACAGAGTGAGAAATAATATAATGCATTAGACAAAACGAGCTTTACATGTATTTGGCATGTCGTTGGTGGATTTATTTATCAAACCTGAACTACGTGAAGGCATTGGTAAGCACCGAGTCACAGCACGTTACGTGCATCTCACAAACATTGTTTGACCAATGGGCATTCTGCATAGGCGGATTTAGAGGGGGAAAGGGGCAGGGGGCCCGCCCCCTTGGCTGACGCAGAAAAAATAAAACAGCAAGAGCGTGACGAAATATTGAGTTCATTAAATAACGTGGTAATTAACCTGGGTCTGAAACAACATTCCGATGTGTTGAGGGTTCCCCGTTTTATAGTCCTCCAAATTGATTCTTAGCAGAACCTCCGCTTACCCGAAAGTTTGACCCCACGCACCCCTGGTTGCGCGCGTGCAATCGTGCTTTGCGCAGTTGCCCCAGACAACATGTTGATATCCCAGATCCGCCACTGTTGTGATATATACAATGAAGCTACAGTCACTACAACACCATGTATCTGAACTCGACAGACACTCAGTTTTATACAGCTGAATGTTTAGCCCTAGAACAGTGTGCAATACCATAATCGAATGCAGCCGCTGAACAAGCAAAATTGATTCATGTAGCAGTGTTTACCAGTGACACAATAACCCGCTAGATGTAAGTCGTAGCACAGATTTATCAACTTATTCAATACCCACTAACTGAATGTATGGAATCAACATCTCATTTAGAGCAATAGGTGAATAGCACCGGCGAAACTATGTGTATGAATCACATCGATAACAATTCATAAATAATCTTACATTCCCATGTGGCCAATAAAAAGACAAATTTGAAGATGATTGAAATTTTCTCTCAGTTAATCATTGTTCTGCTACTAAAGGAAAATGTTTTCGCAAAAAACGTAGTTACGAATTAAAAGCGGTATGTTATCACCATAAAGTTATGTTCTACGATTGCAGGTCAAGAGTTTAAAGCCAGTATTTACAATTATACTTCACATACCTGATGGTCTGACGTCAACATCGAGAATTTCTAGTTCATTTTTGTCTCCTTGGTGTGCTTGTATATTTATATCTACATCCCCTTTGGGCACTGTTGCCCCGGAGGACTCGAAGTAATGAGCAAGAGATCTTCCAAGGCTAAAGTGCGGGTCAGCACTGGACCTGTCTTTGGCTTCAGCACCCTCAGCAGAACTCGCACGTTGGTTTTCCTGTCTTTGCTTCATTTGAATCTATACCCAAGTCAAAAACGACACAACCGCATTAACTAATTTATTTTATAACTGATGATGCTACTCTCTGCTTTGAACATCTATGTAATTCCTGAGTTAGCAATGGATAAAATGTAAATAAAAAACATGGTATTATTAAAAAATTATTAACAAACATGGTCACTTGACCACTATCGTTTTCATCAGGTAAATAATGATTATTTAAACAGTATTCAATGGTTAACAACACACACCTAATTCTCAAGACAAAAATGACAAGTTATACTGTACCTCAAGGAACCCCTTTAAGGTTTTAATATTTTCGGCGGCGGTCTTGTCAAAAAACACGCTACAATATCTTCCACAAACATCATAAACTGTTTCGCCTTTCTGAAAATTAACAAAATAGAGGTAAAGAATTAAAAAGTACATATAATTTTTCAGAAAACACGCATAATGAGCATTTTTTTTGATCTCGTGTTTCTTGGATTCCGGCATGTTTCCGTCTGTATTTATTCAGGGTCAAAATTTTAACCAAGTTTCAACGTGTGCCTCTTCTATTCTCAAGAGTTATAATTGTTCTGGGTGTAGGTCTTGACCTGGTGTGGTCGAATAGTGACACTCAGTGTCAGTTGTTTTACACCTGCGTCTGCGTTGCCTCTTTAAATGTTGGAAGAAGTGTCTCATTTCAAAGAACATTATACAGAGAGAGAGAGAGAGAGAGAGAGAGAGTGAGAGAGAGAGAGAGGTTGTTTATTGCACTTGGAGCTAAGCTCATTTGTACATATTACATTACAACATTTGGTATAGGTGGCTATTTCATGTCCGGGTATTCAATACATATATACATATTTACACGTTACAATGTTAGAGTTTCCTGTCTAATACCATAAGCCTTTAATATAAATAAGGATAGTCTTTTCAAAAGATTTCCAGAGTTTGTTTTGAATAAGTATTTGACGTTTTCGATGTCTGTATGCTGTCGGGATATTTCTGGTAAAAATTTTTTTCTAATGTCGTTAAATACGGGGCAGTTAAGTAATAAGTGTATTTCGTCTTCAATTTCTGAACGGTTGCAAATTTCGCAAAGTCTATCTTCCTTTGGAATGTCATGGTGCCTACCAGTTTCTATTTTCAGTTGGTGTCCAGAGCACCTGAATTTGGCTAAAATTCTACGTAGAGTTGGTGGTAAACTGTAAAGATATTCTTCACAAGATAAATCTGTTTTGATAATAGAGTAAAATGAGCACTTGCTAGAGCTCTGCACTGATGTCCTCCATTCTTGGGCAGCACAATCCAACAATCTTTGCTTAAATTCTGATATAAATAAATCAAAGTTACCCGGTCCACTTATCCATACCTCCCCAAACCCGTATCTGAACAAAATATCTTTAACTGCACTGGCCCAATTTGCTCGTCCTTTTTCACAGTCTTCCCGCAGCATCCTGTAACTTTTCTTTGGGTATCTGGGGTTATTCATCTGTAGAATTTTGGTCCAGTAGATTATTGGTCTGCACAAGTATTTCACAGATAATAAATGCCTGCCGCATTCTCCTCTGGCCATAACGTTACTTGTTTTCTTTGGGACACCAGCAACCCATTTACAGAAATCATTGTGAACACTTTCTATGTCTTTCGAATATACTGTACCCCATATCTCAGCACCATATAACAATATAGGAGCTACCATACTATCAAACAATTTAAAACATACATGCGGGGATTTACAATTCACTTTGGTTAAACATGCTTTTAACATGTTCATTGCTTTTCTAGCTTGTAAAGCTGATATTCTACAATTTTCATTCCATTTTAATCTGCAAGAAAATGTCACACCAAGGTACTTGTAATAAGATTTCGTTTCTACCGATTTCTTATTGTAGAACCACCGTTCCTGTGCCGACAGAGTCCCACCTCGCTTGAAGACAACAATATTTGTCTTATCAAGATTAACACAAAGACTCCAATCCACACAGTAGTTGTGCAATACATTTAATTTCCTCTGGAGACCAGGCACTGTGTCCGCCACAAGCACCAAATCGTCCGCAAACAATAACGAACTTAATTCACAATCATCACACTTGATACCTCGTCCTCCATTTTCTTTGACCTCTGACACCAGTCCGCTAACAAAAACAGAGAATAACCAAGGACTCAGTATACACCCTTGTTTCACACCTCTCGTACAATCAAAATAGGGTGTGATTTGACTCTGTATTCTCACGCACGATTTCACTTCAGCATAAATATTCCTCAGGAGATTGAACACTTTCCCGTGGAGATTATTTTTTAACAAACAATAAAACAGACGTGTAGTTTCTAGGCTGTCAAACGCCTTGCTAAAGTCCACAAAGGCACAGTACATTTTTCCACCTCTTTTTGATAAATTTATGTGGGCCAAAGCTTGTAGAACAAAAATGTTATCCACGGTCGAATAACCCGCCCTAAATCCGGCTTGTTCCTCAGGGATACATTGCATTGCATCCGACCACTCAATCAGCCTTCTGTTTAATATTGATGTAAATAGCTTGCTTATGCTATCAATTAAAGAAATTCCCCTGTAATTATTTGGGTTATTTTTGTCTCCTTTCTTGTAAATTGGAACGATTATACTCTTTCTCCAGTTCTCCGGGAATTTTCCTGTCGCCAGTACCTTGTTGAATAGTTTGCATAACACTTCAAGGATGTCACCAGTCAGTGCTTTGAAGAGTTCATTTGGAATACCGTCTTCTCCAGGGGTTTTGTTGCTTTTAAGTTTATTTATTTCCTGATTGATTTCGGACATGTCAATTTCTTTATTAAGTTGTACCAGGATTTCATCACCAGGTGTGTTGGCACAGTCATTGCAGCTTTCGTCGTGCTCTCGCATTTCGTCCAGCAAATTATTAAGGAATTCTCTGTTTTCCCGTACAGGCTCAGTGTTCAAGAGTTTTTCAAAATAGTTATACCATTCCTTCGACGAAATATCCGCTTGTTGAATATTGTTCGGATTTATGATTGACTTCACGTTTGCCCAGAATATTCTTGGATCTCTCACTGAATCACATAATTTCTTTTCCATTTGTTCGTTATAATTCTTCTTTTTTTCACGACAGGTTTCCTTAAATTGACTTTTCGTATCAATATAATTACGTAGTGTATCCACACACTTTGTGGATCTGAAAAGTTTCAATAAATTATGTTTTTCTATTTTCTTTTGCTCGCAAACGTTGTCGAACCACCTTGGCTGCTGCCTGTTCACTGCGGGTTTATTGCTTATTTTCATGTCAGCGCCGCAAGCGTGGAATAATTCATTTATTAAATTAACTGCTTTGTTAATATCCATATCGATGGCTGAAGATATTTGGGATAATTTCTCGGTGGTGTCAACGCTGCCCAGTCTATCCTTAAAACTTGAAGATTTGTGTGGCTGCCACTTCAGTCGGTGCAATGGGGTTGTTCTGACACTAGTGTTCGATCCGTCTGTATCAGCTTCCGTATGTTCTAGATAACGTAGAGTACACATGATAGGGAAATGGTCTGACTGGTCGTAGTTTAATACTTCAAAGTCATTAATATATTCGAACAGAGATGCCTCGGCAATAACATAGTCAATAGTGCTGCATCCTCGAGTGGAGACGAACGAATAGTTTCCTTCTCTGTCTGAGGGGTATCTACCGTTAACTATGTGCGTACCATATACTGCACAAAATTTGGCAAGTTCTTTGCCAAAGTAATTAGATTTCGCATCTTGGTTGTTTCTTGGTTTTTCAAAATTATTTTGAACATAACAACAATCGCTATTGGCAAGGACATTGATATGCGTGATATCGTCATCTGGGATGTAGTCTCTGAGTGTAGCTGTCCTTGAGTTAAAGTCACCTGTCAAAATAACCCGTGAGTGGTTAAATTTCCCATTACTCTTTAAGCAGGTAAAGTCATCCTCGAGACGATCAACACCGCAGTCAGAAATGTCGTGGCTGTAGTATGCTGACCCTTCGGGAGGGAGATAAATAAAACCTATTATTACATCTGGCTTGTCTGAGCCAGCAAATAAATCTTTCAGATGCAAATATACTCTGTCTTCCAAATTCTCACAGATGCGAGTTATTTTGGTTCCTAAATTGTTCTTTACCATTACTGTCACTCCACCAGATACTTTGCCGTTATGTATGTTTCGTACTGATGTGAACGTGGAATAATTTTCTAAGAGATCGCCAAATTCATGCTCTGCTCTTGCGTGTGATTCAATGAATCCTATGAGGTCGTAGTTTCTAATTATTTTTTTAATTTCTCCTTTGTTTTGTCGTAGCTTACTTTCTAGCCCCCCTATGTTCCATGATCCTATTTTCATTTCTCTTGTCATTGTTTGCTATTGACTGTCGTCCTCTTCATTTGTATCCGTACTATCTCTGAAGATGTATCTATCCTCGTTGCAGACAACTTTGTCTATATGATTGTCATACAGGTACATTTTCCTGTTGTTATAAAGCTTATCGAATTTTATTGTGGCTTCTATAAAATTATTGTCTCTTGAGAACTGCCATAACTTTGATCTAGCGATACGAACCTTCTTGCTGAAGTCTTCAGCCACCGAGTATTGAGTTTCACTCCTTAATTTTCTTTTGCCTTTTAAGATCTGCACATTATACACGTGTTAGATGGGGTTCCACTCGAGAGGTGTACTCCATGGGATTAGCAAACTGAGGTATGAACTTGCTGACAACTTGTCCAGGACATCTTTCACTGTAGTCCACTGAGATGACATCAAAAGGCAGCATAAACCAACTGGGGTGCGGAATCGTCTAGCTTTAGGTCACGGTACTCTGAACCCTCTTTGTTGTCACCATGGCAACCACGTGGTAAAAATGCTTCTAATTTTTGTTCAAACATTGTCTTTCACCAATTTTTGAACTCTAACGTACATGTATACACGTAGATACCGTGCATTCCTGAACATCCGTGGAAAACGGTTGGAAGTAGCTTTAGACTTCTGTTGTTTACTGTCAGCTTGCATAATAACAACCTCCACCCAGCAGCAGTGACCAACATCGTCCGATACAAATACATTATTCATGGAAATTGTTAGGTACGCATCCAAAGTGTCTTCATGCTTCAAGGAAGGCTATTTACCGTGTTAAAAATGCGTGTTTGGGTAAAGGAAAAGGTATATAATCTTTAGCTATGGGGATTTATGCAATCCTTTTTAAACAGGTAATCAAAATTTCTAATAATTTATAACGCCCTTTTCCTTTATGGTCAGTACTTGGTTAACTAAATATTCATCACCTAATCAAATGACAACGCCTAATGAATTACTGAATGTTGCACCCAAGGCATCGATAAAAGTACATTTCAACCCTAACACACGTTAATGTAGAAAAGCGGACATGTTGAATATTAGATAACATTTTTTAAAATAAAGGAAATGGTTAAGTACCGAAAGGATTTGAAGATTCTATTGCGTCAAACATTTGAGACCATAAATTGTAACGCGATTAAATATTTTTATTACAAAACATTTCCCATTGGCGATTGTTCCTGGTTTTACGCGTTTACAAAGTTTTAAGACTTCCCCATTCTCAGCAGAAAACATTCTTTTTAAACTTGCTGAAGAGTGATGCTAGGTCCAAGATCTGATAATCTCAAAATTTGAAACCAACGAATTGCACTACTCACTACATCGTTGAAATTTCAACAAACTTGTCAAAATTATTAGTTTGGTTTATTTCCTGTTCAAACACAAAACTAATGGTGAAAATCATGCCCCTTTCATCTTTTCTGGAGACATCAAATTTTTTGTCCAAACATTTGCTTTTTGGGGTGTTATGATTTCCGTGGAATCGCTTGTTCAGCCGACTTTTTTTACCAAAACGATTGTTGCATCAGGAGTTTGTTTCCTTGAGTCGTAGTAGTACCCGAAATGAGATGCTCTCATGAGGTGAACTTAATAAATTATCGTCAGATTAATATCATTAAGAAATCTGTACCTTTGTAATTATGTCATCAGGTATCTCGTCTAAATCCACTTCACGCAGAGTGGTCTTCAAGTTTAACAAACTTTCTTATTCCAATCTACGACACAACGCACTTTTAACCTTGTCCACCTATGATGTCTTCGCAACCTTTTTTTTCCAAAAAGAAATTACATTATTCTTTGAATCGGTGTTTTGCGTAAAACTATATCAATAGTCTTGTCATTGGGGATTTGTCTAATTCATATAATACATATATAGTATCTTTTCGAGTCCTATCAAGGCTAAACGTGGTTTCACAGCCTCAGTGTTGGTTGTTTGCTGCAGCATGACTTGAGATTGATACAGGTTGGATAGATCGCAGATATATTTATATACCGTACATGTATTTCAACGTGATCAACTATTGCTGTCGTTGTCGCTGTAGTTTCTCAAATGCGTACCCACATTTTCCATGAGGTGCAACAGTTCCTTTGTGTTTTGTCGTTTCCTATAAATTGTCCATGTTTTAGCTTACCTAGCACACAAAAGCAGAGCTCAAGGGTCGGGTCTTTTCGTCATCTATTAATTATAGTTTCCAGCTTCAAAGCCATGTCAGAAACCCTATTGTTAAGGCTAAATGTCCGTCGCTTTACATTTATCAAATGTCTAAGAAGATTTATGCACACGTTTCCATGGTCCTGTCAAACGTTGTTAAAAGAAGTTGCCTATATATAAAAGATCCACTCACCAGAGTAATGCATTCTAAAAGGCTCCACAGTCTCACAAACACTGTACCAAATAGCTACAGTGTAACATACATGTGCAACGGATCTCGTTGTTGTATACATGAGGTCAAAGCTAAAGGCGTCTCTCCAATCAATTAATACTGGCAGAAATGTATTTTCGGAACGATGTTAGAATTGTTCTTTGGACAGCAAAAAATGGAAACAGATTAGGGATACTTGCACTCTGTAGTTGTAGTGCATTTCCAATATCTCAGATGAATTGATAAATAATCGAACAAAATATCTATTAACTACTGCTCAGAAAACTGAACAATATGGTCCACATGCCGAGTTCTTTCAATCTCCAATTTTGTCGTTTTCTGATAAGGTTCCACATCACTTATTTTTGTTGTCATTATGCTGTTTCATAAAGGAGATATTTGGACTGGTACGTTTGACATGGGTAATTTCTGATAACGTGGCCACCCACGCACATTTAGTGAAGACCAATTAAAATTTGCCAAACAGGCACTACGAAAAAATAAGAACGATGAGAAAATGTGTTAGCTTTTCAACAAACTGATGAAATACATTCTCAAGCTCAAGTTTCTGCAACTAACGGATAAAACTGATTGACACAACACGAAGATGTGATTTGAACGAAAATAAAATATGGGGTGATATAGAAAGCGTGGTGTTGTGTTTCGGACAACTGAAATCACCAACAGTCAGAAACAAGTCAGATCGCATATGTATACACGTTTTATAAGAATCTGAAACAGACCCTGGATTTAGAGTGGATAAGAAACGATCACTGTGCGCAAATTAGTCACACAGCGCTCTGCTTTTTCTGGGGTCTAACTTATGCAGACTTCTGGAACAGCGAAAACCGCACTTGTCTTTTCAAAAGGCTGGACTTTGACTAACTCACGCCCAACATTACTCCACCACAGAATATATCAAACAAAACATGGCAGGAACTTATTACACAGAAGTGCATTTGCATTACAAACAAACCAAGAAATTACACGACTTTGAAATTTGGTTTTTAAAACAGTCGCTTTTTAAAGAAACCCTGACTAAAAAGTACTTGTAGGAAAATCAAAATGTGTGCCTGTGTTGGGCGCCTTCCTCCGTGGTTGGTCTGTTTTTAGTTTGTGTACCGATTGTACGATCAGACAAGCAGCCTTGGTTTCGCTGCGTGTTCTGGGAAGGTACTTGCATGTAAGAAGTGACTCTATGTAACTCCAGTAAAGAGGTAGATCAGTTTTAATGAGATATTTATTATAAGTGAACAATTCCTCGAAATCAATATTCATTTAAAACACATTTATTGCAGCATTAACTAAACTTGGACTACAACACTCTTGAGATACCTTGTTTACGACAGTTACGTCGCAGCTGCCTTTATGGACCAGCAGATCCACGACCGCTGCCTGTCCTTTCTGGGAAGCAAGATGTAAGGGTGTGTCTCCATCCTACAGTAAACGAACAAAAATGATAGAATGCTAGTCAGCATCATACATAGCAAAGTGGGTGCATCAACAGGGAGTCACGCTTAATGCCTTTCAGAACTTCGCCATCAGTTGCATACTTACTGTATGAAGTGGGTGACTCAACAGAGCACGACTACAACTGACATTTAAACTCAGACAAAAATGAGCGCAATTTCTTAAATGCTGATCTGTTGTAGTCACGCGACTGAAAAGATGATTTTAAATATCACAATTTGATGTTTTACATGTATATTACAACAGAGCCACGATCATTTAGTGAGTGCTATGGAAATGCAAGTAAAGAACAACTGCTCAATGTACAACTCCAGGTGAAGTGAAAACTGTTTCTAATAACTTAATGTCACGAGCACGTCACGTCACGTGCGCGTCACTACACGTGCCATGAATTCAACGTTTACAAACAAAATTACAATTTGTGATTATTTAATTAAAACACCCAATAATTCAACCTTATCACGTATTGTGTTTCATCAACCTGTGTGTCATTAATTACCTGAGTACGGACATCCACTGTAGCGTTGTGTTCCACAAGACACTTCACTATCTGTGTATGACCCTTCAGTGCTGCACAGTGCAGCGGTGTCACGCCCCTCTATGTAAAATATATTGGAGATGTGTGAATGGACGATCAACGTTTAGAGCTAATTAACATACACGGGGGAAAGTGAACTTGTAAGGTGACATAAATGACACATTACTGACCTCTCTAAGACGCTACAATACTTGTAATGATTTCAACAGGGAAATGTTGAGTTTAAGAACAAAACAACAGAGCGTGTTCAGTGTCCCCTGTCTCGTTACAGGCCGGTAACACACAGCAAGTAATTGTGCGCTGTAAAGTGTTGGACAATCAAAATAACGTAGAAAATAAATCTGAAACTAAATGAGGCGATCCAGATCGTCTGAAGGAAACTATTGTTTGACGAAATGTAGAATATATATAGGTAAATAAAACAACAATAATGGATTAACTGAAATATTTGGATGCAGCTTTGGCAGTTGTCTGTTGGAAAGCAGACGACATTTATTTTGACATTGTTTAAAGACATAAAATTGTGAAAAATATCAACAAAATTTGTTTTTCAACAGTTTTAATCATCTCTTGTGTAAACAACTAGTTCAACGAAACAACCTGTGTGTCATTAATTACCTCATCACGGACATCCAGTGTAGCGTTGTGTTCCACAAGACACTTCACTATCTGTGTATGACCACACCCTGCTGCACAGTGCAGCGGTGTCCAGCCCACCTATGTAATATATAATGGAGATGTGTGAATGGACAATCAACGTTTAGAGCTAATTAACATACACGGGGCAAAGTGAACTTGTAAGGTGACATAAATGAAACATTACTGACCCCTCTAAGACGCTACAATACTTGTAATGATTTCAACAGGGAAATGTTGAGTTTTAGAACAAAAAAACAGAGCGTGTTCAGTGTTCCCTGTCTCGTTACAGGCCGGTAACACACAGCAAGTAATTGTGCGCTGTAAAGTGTTGGACGATCAAAATAACGTAGAAAATAAATCTGAAACTAAATGAGGCGATCCAGATCGTCTGAAGGAAACTATTGTTTGACGAAATGTAGAATATATATAGGTAAATAAAACAACAATAATGGATCAACTGGAATGTTCAGGTAAAGCTTTGGCAGTTCGCTGTTGGAAAGCAGACGACATTTATTTTGACATTGTTTAAAGACATAAAATTGTGAAAAATATCAACAAAATTTTTTACTAGATAGTTTTAATCATCTCTTGTGTAAACAACTAGTTCAACCAAACAACCTGTGTGTCATTAATTACCTCATCACGGACATCCACTGCAGCGTTGTGTTCCACAAGACACTTCACTATCTCTTTATGACCACACCATGCTGCACAGTGCAGCGGTGTCAAGCCCTCCTATGTAATATATAATGGAGATGTGTGAATGGACGATCAACGTTTAGAGCACACTAACATACACGGGGCAAAGTGAACTTGTAAGGTGACATAAGTGAAACATTACTGACCCCTCTAAGACGCTACAATACTTGTAATGATTTCAACACTCAAGTTTTACAGGTGATTTTGAAACGTTGAAGTAAGAACAGAACATGGTGTAGACGTCTACTGTCAGAAATTACTGAGCGCCTCCATAACTTCACAGTGACCCCTCCATGTTGTGTTTATACACCGGTTTAACGGCTTCCTGTTTAATATAAAGTTGTAATGTTGAATGGATGATTATCATTAAGAATAGAAAAATATCAACGTTAAGTCGCCAAATATATTGTTGACACAATTCAAACCTCACTGTTTCTTAAGATGCATGTACCGGGTACAGATTAAAAATACATGTCGAAATCCTGAGAAATAAAAAGTGTATTTACACACAACATGTTTAGTTAAATTTCAGGTAGTCTACAGCTTTGTAATAAAGATAACATTGTCTTAATTATAAAATCGTCTCAAGTAGTTTCTATTACCACGCCTTGCTTGTTGACGTTAGCGCCTGCTTCACACAAAACACGCGCCATCTCTGTATGTCCCAGCCCTGCTGCATAGTGTAGTGCTGTGTCGTCCTGCAGAAACAATAAACAAGTTATAGCAAACTTCACAATCATTAACTTCACCGTGAATCTTAATTACTCACCACAGGAAACGTTGAAATAACACATTTGCACACAAAATTACTAAATCTACCCTCTGCTTACCACGTAATATATCAGTTGTCGTTGGAATGGATCATCATTTTTAGAGAACAAGGTTACGTCGCTCATGTAGAACGTTTGTTAGTTTCAGTAATAATCCTCAGAGCAAAGATATGACATGTTCTTTAAAAATATGGACACTTTTATAAAAGTCCGACTTACGACTGGTTGTAGCTAAGACAAGCTATCACTGTTATTGTCATTAACGTGACCTTGATATTTAAACTTAAAAGTTTATCATTTTAAGAGATCAATTTTTCGAGAGATCAAGGCAAAAGTATTGTTAGTGTATATGAAAACTGCAATTATATGGGTAAAGCTTACATGGTCGTCTCATTTTTCCTTAATTACTAGGTCTACCCCAAACCAATCTCTGCTGGAGGCATGAATTGAAAAACATGGTCAAAATAATTTGTTAAGTCCAGTTTCACTTTTTTCCTGAGGTCCAAAATAATTTCTAACAAATTAAAGTCAGGAACTAACAGAAATAGAAGGAAGAGAGGAAATCAATATAGGGTAAATTGGCCATTGGCATAGGATGTTATCAAAACGCAACTGAAGTATGAAGTTTTTTATGGAAAAAATGCAGGGCAATCCTTGGTAAAGGGTCTGTTACTGGTCAGGAACACGGGCACACGGAACTAAACACATTTCAACTTGTAAATGGCATCCAACAAAATCCAAGCAGGCAAAACGTTCAGGAAAAGAATAAAGAGTTCTCTACAAATTAAACGCACGTTGAAACACATTTCACCTAAACCATTCTTCTTGTCAAGATTGCTGTTCAGAAATCCAATCAATCATTTGTCTCCTATTTCGACGCAAGCACAAATTGTTCTGCTATTCTTGAGACGACGTGGCAGCAGTCTGGCCTGGCGAAGCGTTGCTTTTAAAAAGAGCGCTTTTCCAGACAGTTTTCACGTGTACACGCGATAAATTGATACATTTGTCAGTTCTTGAATACATTTAAAGGGGCATTTAATAATCGCAAGGAATTAATTAAAGAGAGCGTGACTAACCAAATAAAAGGTGTTGCAATTTGTTTTTTTTTTGACTCTCGTTTGACCCTTTTACAATCAGACGTTCAAAATGGTGTTTCGGCGTTTATACAACTTTCTATATTGTAACTAAAAATTTGAGATTTCTGCTGATTTACTTTATTCAACATTTCGCTTCAGAGTGGTGCGTAAAGAGGGAAATGTCAAAAATATATGGTCTCAGAGAACATGCAACGCTACAATCACGGCTGATTTGATGACAAGCAAACAAGGAATACAAAAATTCAACAACTTGAACAAAAGCCGCAATTTCAGGTTGCGTCTCAAGTAGCCGACTGCCATTTGGATCCCACGGCCACTTGGACAAAATATAGAAAGAAATACGGATAGATAATATGTACAATTGGAAAATATTGGGCGGTAGAACAATAGCAGTCACCACAAAAATTATAACATGTTGCACTGTCAAACAATTGAATACTAGAAAAATATCTAAATAAAAATTTAAAATTCCATTCTTTATATAAAATCACCCAGTAGTACAATGCGTCACGTGTACACCAGTCCATATATTAATAGAACAAAATCTGGAAATCAATAATTAGACGTACACTGTCACGTCAAAACTGTACTTCATTTCACTAAAATTTAAAAACTCGATACACGTTTGAGCAATAAAAATGTGGCCTGATTAAAATCAAGCAAGCGTCATTGCTATCATTTTAATTGTTTTGAGAAATATTTATTAAGCTCGCCGTATATTAGTGACGTTTAGAACAGAGCATCGAGATCAAATAACAAAATTAGGCCTACATGTAGGTCGCTTTCGCTTACACAACAAGTGCAATTCCCAGACACGACTGTTCTTTGGTGACCTGCATTAAGGTGATATTCACTCGTAGTGATTAATTTCATAATCCGCTTTCATCAACTGAATGCCCGTTAATCTTTTTAATACGGCAGGGCAACCATGACAAGAATGTTTCTATTTTAACAATAAAATTACATCGTTACCGTTAACTAACTGCTATTATTGAATTCAGTCTCCACACGTCAGAATGATGCAATAATACTACTCTACACACCCAAACTCAAATGAAAGCTCAGGTTTTGGCCTCTCGTGTCAAGTCAAACTGTGCGACCTGGAATTTCAAGCATAATGCGTGCTGAGTTTGTGTCTCTACACTTCTCCCGACTGATACCTGGGACGTATGAAACAACTCATGTGGGTCCGACCATTAGTTAGTTGTTGCCAAAGCAAGTTCCAAGAACACTAACAGAGAACAATCCTATAGATGACTTGTCATGTTGTGAACGGAATTGTATCTCGTGAACATGAAATAGTCCAGATTCGATCTTTGACTCGTTTCGTCGACAAGTATTTCTGACTTCGCAAATTTTCGGATGTGCCGAAGAAAGCTCTGCACATCGGCAGAACAAGTTACAAAACGGTACGAAACAGTGATGTTTCCAATACCTCTGAAACGATCAACGTTTCAAGCGTTGTGGTGGAAAAACATATCAATTTTTCAAAATGTCCTGATTATCCAATTAAAATATCCCAGGTCGTATCGAATTGCAACACTGTTCGACCAAGTTATTTGCGCGCACGGTCGAGGTCCCAGCAGAGGATCATTATTCGCAGTATTCGCGTACAGCAAGCGATTTTTTTGCTCCCCGGGTAGTCATCCGACTATAAGAACGTCACTGACGTTTACTGGTGTAAAACTCGATTGGAAAGAATACTGTTCCGAGTGAAACGTAACCAAGAGAGAATTTGAAATATTGAGGGTGTCTAAAAAACTGAGGGTGTTAACGATACCCAGACATTCACGAATTGGAGGTTTCCGTAGCACAAAAAACATTTGAACAACGACCACACTCAAGTTTGCGCCTATTCCATATCTTTGATTTTTTTCGGAACAAGCACCCACTGCTCCACTTATCGCAACCCTTAACTTTTGACGAACTTCAATAAAACGCCAACAGCTCTGGAAAGCGTCCAATCGTTATTTATCTCACTGAAATTGAATTTCAGAACTGCAGGATGCGTTTAAAATGCGGTAACTGTATCAACGTTTCGAGTAGCAGTGTATTATGTTTGCAGTTGTCAACAGAGATGTGGTATTCTGTAAGAGACTGCGTGGTTTGAATTTGTCACTAACGCAGTCTACAGTGGGTCATAATCTCATTTTACTTAACAACAAATTCCATTTCCAAAAGAACCCGTCTTTTACGAAAGTTTAATAGCAAAACCCCACTATTGTTTGCTGCTTCCGAAGGCGAAGTAATCCTTCGACAAGCATGCTGGGGTCACGTGTTGTTATGAGTCTACCAATTCTGTGCATAATTACATGACACGTACACTGTATTCCGTGCTAAGGGAACAAACTCGAATTACCCGACTATGGAAAGCCGCAAGGAATAGGTATTATTTTGAAGCATGTTATTCAATGGAAAACTAATAATTGAAAACGTAAACAGTATAAGCCAGATAACGTTTGTTGTGATAAATGAACTGAAAATTTCCCGACCATCAATCCCTTTGTTGATGCCATCTTAAGAAATTGAACCAAAAGTAATACAATTTCTGTCCCAAACCGATAACATTGAATGCATAATTCGACATTCGGCTAGGTATAACTTAAGCGGTTTTGTTTTTCGACAAGATAATTTTCAATCGTGTGAATCACAAAAATTGAAGAGCAAACAAAAGGAGGAATTTTGCACTCATTGTTACACTATACATGTATATCTTCGTTTCTTGTTTAAGGACTTTGATGACAGTCACACTGCAGATCAATAACAAGAGTGTCGTGAGTATTTTTTCAAAGAATATGTTCAAGTTTACGTTCTATACTTGGTTACTGGGAAGCACGTGACTGTTAGAGTGCACTGATTCAACTTGTACCGAGGCTTGCGACAAGTATTTTTAACTCGCGAAAGAATATGCGATAGTACGATAGATGTACAAAGCCCTTACGGGAACGTCAGGCTGTACGAATTTGATTTGCATTGCAACACGCGCATCCAGGGCTTTCAATGCTTGTAGAGAGAAAGAATTTCATCAAACATTAAGAACAAAATCTTGCGGCCTAAAATTTGGGAATATTTACCTGTACATCGCAGGTAAAAGCATAATGTAAGCACTTTTTCGGTGACCTCAAATCAATTTGGTGCATGAATTTGTGGGCAATTTTTGCAAGCTGCAATTTGTGATGACGGGCTAGAATTTTGGTTTCAAAGGTCGAAAAAGTCAAATGTAAGGCGAGTTATTATTATTTTTGCTTCTACCATCACAAAAATGTACACTCTTGTCTAAGAACATAAATATTTCTTGGGTAATGTCATTTCCTAAAAATATTGAACAACTGATATAATAAAAACAAGCAAAAACATTGCTTTTGCTCAAGCCCCCAAAGCAAACAAACCAGAGTATTAAACTTTCCCTTATTACTTGATTACAAGGTCATAATATTTATTGCTGTACCCTGTACTGTTAAGCACATAATGTATGTATACACGTGTACGGGTGTGAGTTGTACACATGCATGTATATTTAATCAATCAAGGTCAATCACAAGATTCAACAAAGCAACCAAAGCTATTATTACTAATCGCACACGACTGACTCAAAATATGACCATCGCTGCAAGTATAGGTGCAAGTTTATTGTATGTTTATAATTTAATCTACTTAAAATGTAATAATGATATTTTGTATTGGCGAAACTGAGGAATGATACTTTTAAATTTTTGTTGAAGTGAGGAAAGTCTAGTTAAGCAACAAACAGTATTGCACACTAATATTTTCTTAGAAGAGCCAAACTGATATAGAAACAATCTCATAGAAGACCTACGCCGTCAACGTTGCAACTACCCAAACATACGTGCATCATTTACGGTGATGTCATGGCAAATAGACAAACAACACAATGGACTACGCCAATTTGAGCAAACAATTGTAATAAATTTCTTAATCAGTGAGTCTCACTGAAAAAATTTCATTTGAGCATCTTGAACATATGTAATGCAATTATTAACTATTTTCTAGTTTACATTTTCACCAGTCACATTTTAAGCAGATTCCGCTTAGTTTTGAAAGAAGGTCAAGTGCACCCTTTATCTTCAAATATCTGATGATATAAGATGATATTGGAAGTCCACGTAGAATCTGCTGATAATCAAACCGATCTTTTACTTTTAATACTGTAAATACTTCGCTATAGTCCAGAAGTTTTCTTGAAGAATGAATCAAATCGACTACAATGTGGAAACGTTTTGACAACCACGTTTTGTATCACCCATATAGAATCAATTAACTATAACAGTTGAAACTCCAACACATTACTGACTATACTAGACGCAAGATCAAAAAGTCCTTTCAAAATGTGTCTCTAATTTGAAGTTATGCATATTAATAATCATAAGCCTCAACGTTTAAACAGAAAAGTATTAGAGTACGTGTACGAGATCTAACATTAATTTAGCCCACTAGACTAGATCACAATTTTCCTTATACAAGTACGATTTAAAGATTTTTTAAACAAATGCAATAATGGCCATCTTCAATCCAAGCATGTCGTAGACACGACTGATAAAACCTTTCTAAGAAGAATCAGGCAAAGAACGGATACTTCGAAAAAAGACGCACCAACTTTGATATTAACAAAGCATAAAGTAATAAAATCTCTGGGTACTATAAGCAGCAATTTAGACCAAAAAGCAATTGCATTATTAATACTGGAAATAATATCATTGTCAAATTTTATATTTATCATTTATTTCAAGCTGAATGTGAAGCTAATATTTAACAAAAAAACAAATTCTTACTTCCGTGAGTTAATTTTATATTTTGAGAAAACGTGTTAGAGGTTCGTCTAGAAATTTACCAAACACAGACAGATTTAGTAAAATTAGGCTTCAAGTTTGAAATTTTTTTGCAGATTTGTCAACTAAGGGAAGTGATGAGAGTGAACTTCAAGAGCGTCTTAGAAGAACAGCAGTAGATGCAAAGCCTTGAACCTTCTAACTGTGTTTCAAATCACCGTTTAATAATGTCTCAGAAATTAATAACATTAAAAATAAATCAATCATTTCATCTTCAATTTGTACCAGTAGTCGAAGGATATCTTGTTCAACAAGGCAGTGTATAATGCCATTCCGATATAAAATGCGGCATGAATTTTCTCCAATAAAACTTACACCAGAATAGAGTAGACCTTTTGAATATCAAAACTCGTTCTGCAACAACACCTGAAAGACATGTATTAACAAAAGAGAGAACCACCAATTTTCAACTTATCGCGATGCACTTTTTAGGAATAAGCATCGACATAGCTGGACTGATTCAGTGAGTCAGTTGTTTTGCTAGCTAACAGTTCTCCGTTAACAAAAGTACCAATATTTTTCACGAAAAGAATACATTGGAAATTCAACGTACGCAAGACTTCATATTTTCCAAAACACTTCCTAATTCCTACAGAATTACTTCCTGTCCAATTTTTTTGTCAACTTAATGTGATTTTGGAACGACAGGTGCGATGGGGTTGCCTTGGCACCTGTCGAACACCCTTGGCTACGGTAATGATTCTTAATATGCCTATCTCAGACTGCAAAACTATCAATTGGTCAGCTGGATCACACAAATTAATGTAGCCTAGTAGCACGCTTCCACTGAACACAAGCAAGCAAATTATGGTACAAGCACACAATTTGTAATAGAACACATTCATGACAAAAAACTTTACCTAAATTAACCTTTTTCAGTTCAATATCTCTCTCCAGTCAACGAATCAATACTGCAGTTCACCATTTCGACACAGATCTAAGGCCTATACGTGTATGCAGTTCAGTTGCTTGAAACGACGAAGTGACGAATCGCGGTTTTAGAACGCAGAGCTTGGCTGACTGGCAGTTCTCACGTGCACACGAGCTTTATCGATACACTTGTACATGTATGTGGCATTCATCAATAGCAAACAAACAGCTATATCCCGGGACCTAAGATTCTGACTAGAGGTGGACATAAATAGTAATGTTGTTTAATATTAATTAAATACAGTAAGAGTATTTCACAAAAAATACTACAAAATCCCAGGAGATAATGGCAAACAGGGTCATCGTGAATCTCAGATTCGGGGTTCAGAAGCGGATCAAGGATACCATAAGGGGGGCCCAACATGTTGTCTCGGGGTATTGGGCAAGGTGCGATTGTATGTGCAACGCAGGACCAAAGTTGCTGAGCCGGGTATGTGGACCTTCTGTTCGGAAAATCTACCGATGGACTAAAAACAAAAAAACGGGAACGCCGCGATCCGGGGCAATATTTCCTCGCGCTGCACGTTGCTACTGTTCTGTTTNCGGCCCCCTGCCGTCTAATGGATGAGCAGATATGAGGAACCTCGGACACGTTAAAGCACTGCAGCTGCAATGAGGAAGGATTTGTGGACGGATGTTCAGATTCATTTCAGGATATGATTAAATTCTCTCTCAAGTTTTTGTCAATTAAACGGAAATCAGAAAAATTCTCCGCTCCACCATAGCTGACTTTGTCGTTACACTAACGGAAGGCCGATAAATTTTTAAATTTTTGCATTTTACATTTAAGTGACGTTCACGTTTTCAAGCGCCTTTGGTATTATACCTGTACACACTGTTCGACATTTCAACTAAATCAATACAATGTTACTACTTTTTCCAGGTGTAATATTTGCACAATTGTCATTCCAAAAGTGGTTTATGGTGAAACTTATATTTTCTGAACAATCCTCCAAGCAGCGTATGTTATCACTTATATATTCAATGTTTAAGTTGATTTTGTCATGAAATTAGTTGGTCTCATGAGTTGAAACTTGTCAATTTTGGATGAGTTAGTCAACATCGTGAAAAGTGGTAGCAATTTGATTTATTCCATGTAAGTTTCCCCTCCCATTTACGTCCACAAAAACACACAGCAAAACACTAATAATGACGACAACGTCTCTAACACGGCTGTCTCATCAGTTGCCAGTACAAATTCCGAAATCCTGAGGGAAAATACCCGTACTCAATTAAAATGCTCGTGCGCAGCCGGACACAAACCCTGGTCAGGCCCGTAGCCAACGGGGGGGGGGGGTTCGAGGGATTCGAACAACCCCCCCGTCCGCGGAAAAGGTCCAGCTCCCACCTATCTGCTAAAGATATAATGTATATATAAGCCGACGATAAGTTAACTATAGCCAGCCCTCCGTCGTTGCTCAAACACCAAAATTTAACTATAACCGTGTTTGCTTGCCCTGAAAAAACGGCCGTAGAGCGAGTTCACATTTTGTGTGAAAGTAGGTCTAAACCCAAAAAAACTTTGGACATTAGAGTCAATGGTCCAAAGACTCACAGACTTCATAGAAGCAACTGATTTGATGGAAAAGATTTCCTAGCAGAGGCAGATATACGCGGGGGATGCAGGGTTTCAAACCCTGCCCTGGGGACAGGATCAAACATAAAAATTAAAAAAAAATGTTGCCAGGAAAACAAAATCAGCTACTAAAAACAAAAAAATACACAACAGGGGGAACCCCCTACCGCCCTTCGCTCCGGCTCGGCGCTACGCGTCTCGGAGTCGCGCGAATCCTAACTCCTTACTGAAAACGTAGATCTGACACTACCAAGGTTAGATGCCACAAGTTTCGCTACTCCAAAGGTCCACTACTACGAAGGTTTGCCACCTTCGAAAGTTCACTATTTCGATTGTCCAGAATTCCAAAACCAGAACTCCCGACAGTTATTATTTTTTCCTAAAATAAGTACAGCCACAGGATTCGCTTTTTCAATATATCCAGGTTCTAATATACACCTTTGCACATATTCACTAGTAATACCGAGCTCAGACGAGTTGCAGACATCTTTGTGCAATGCTTGATTGACAGTCAGTTAAGCCAAGATTAGAGGTTGGGTCTCTCTCAAAAATTAGTCCCGGCCTCAAACCACAGTGCCACACCGTTCGTTACTTTGGTTGTCTGCTAATGAGTAGTAACAAACATGAATAAATTATTGTATCTGTGTCCATTTAGTAACCATTTAAAGGGTGTGCAAAAACTTGATTAGTTCTTAATACATTGATTTCATTGTTGAGCTCAGTTTCAATCACTGTCAATAGTGATTTTTAATCGAACGACTCATTCTTAATTAGGGGCAACATCTGGGGCACGGGTCCAGGCTGCGGCGACCAACGGTTTGAAATTTAAGAAGACTGAATAGGGCTCACTGATTATGTGAAGACTAGCGGGTAGCCTGATAACTACATATAATTTCGAACCGCCGTGAGCGTGGTTCCGGTGAGTGAGGTTCAGGAACAGCAGAACTAAACTTTTCAGTCACGCTGTGAAATAATGCGACCTTGATATGGATTTGATGAATGTATCGTGGTTGAAAATTCATCAATATTCCCATGCCAAATTGTTTAAAATGCAATAACGTTAACATGGAAAATATAACTAGATAAAAAGTTTCGTTAAGTGAATCTCTGTCCTAGAAGGTGTAATCACTGATTTGAAAATTTGGCAGAAAAGGACGAGGGGACCGTTTTGGATCACCTTACATCCGAGTTGAGCCCCGTTCTTTGCAAGCAACCGCCATGGCCTCGCTGGTTCCCTAAGGTTCCCTGCGGCACTTAGGGAACCAGCGAGCCGTCTCTTCATCCTCATCTCTGGTATAACTAAGTTCGTCTCATCTCAAAAACATAAACTGAGAGCCACCGTTGTGTATACAAATTTCCCTTCCCCTGATTAAGCTGGGTCAATTGAGGGCCGTAATCAAAACTTCAGAGTGTCGACGTTTGCAAAATATCAAAGTCCACCGTTGAAAAAATCGAACCACCCCCTGCGCAATGCTGGCTCCGGGCCTGTTGGTTCGAATACGACATCAAAAACGAGAATAACAAAACAAAAACATTATACAGATCAAACAACAAAACAAACAAGAGGTTGTTTTTTCGGCAATTTGAAACAATTCACAACTACTGGAAGTGAGTTACGCAAATTTAACAGGAGAACAATGATAATTTTTTTTCAGACACAAATGTTTCCACAACATACAGGGATATTGGTCATTCATAAACAAAAGCGAACAACAAAAAATAAAGTCATACGCTATTGTTAAATCATCACATGGGAAATGCCAGTCATAGTTTGTTTTTTTTTTCTTGGATTTCTTCATGAATAAAGCAATAATGAGCATCCAGATGAACTGTCAAATTTTAAGAGACCTTGGCACATGTCACGCATTTACTAGAAAACACTGATGTAAACATACAACTGTAAGTGATCGCATCGACTATGATACACGTAAAAATAGTTTAACTAGAAATAAAAATATGTCTGCTGACCACCCATTTTATTCAACGTAATTCTACCCTGTACTTACTATTTTGAAAGCTGGAAGGAGGGTTTCAGTTCCAATCAGAAAAAAAAAGAATCACTGTAGTCCTTCAACAATTCAAAATCGATTCATTTAAATCGACATGGAATAAAATGTCCAACAACCTCACTCTCAATAACAATTAAGTCACCAACTTCACTTGGGTGTTTTGAGAGAAAAGAGCGTCAGAACTCACCATTACAAAATTAATCACGAGACGCGATAAACCGAAAATTAGGTTTAATTTTAGATAATTAATGCACGTTTGACACGGTTCCACAAGACCTCCTCTTGCATAATGTATTCTCTTATGGAATGTCGGACACTCTGCACACACACACACACACTTCAATTCATTCATGTATTCATTCGTCAACTCTTCCAGATTCCACTTGGCGGTTCGGTTCTGCGAATGTCTGACGGGTAAAATCCTGGCAAATACTCTGCCTTGTTCCCCCTACCCCCGTAATTCACTGAAAATCCTGGATCCGCCCCTGGTAGGGGTACTGCAAGCTATTGTCCTGGGACAGCCACATTTTATCCAAATCTCGAAAACATCCCAGACCCTCTCTACCCAACTACCATTGAATCTTGGTTCTACCCCGGGCTCATAATAGGTACATGCATTTCAAGGCTGTTGATCTTGCGTTTTCTAGAGGCTCCAATTACAAACTGTCCAAATTTAATCAGTGCCCAATTGGTGAAAATATTGCCCAAAACATTTGTAAAGACATCTCACCTTAATAGTTGATCATGAGATGTCATTTGAACCACAGTGACGAGACCATGGACAAAAATAAAATTCCAAACAACTTATTGAAACTTGTATCGCACTTTTAATGCATGTTTCAAAGTATTTTACCAAACAAGCGGATGACGCAGGACATTTGCTTGAGCTAAACAGACAGCCATATTTAGCTTGCAATAACCATTATTGGTGTCATAAAAGAGTCGAATACAATCAAAAATCTTAATTAGTCCGACATGTCATTGTGAAGAAAACAGCATTAAAGTATTAACACCGCAACTTCTCAACAGAGTAAATACTACAACAAAGAACAAATTCGAGTATCATTCGATCTGCGCAAAGTTTTACAACGCTAGGTCCTCGCTAAGACCTTTGCGCGGCTACCCCACTACATGTATTTTAAATGATTACACACGAATTTGGATAAATTGTTCAAGCTGCGACACAGCTAGTGAACTCTACCCGGGTCTACGTTCCAGCATGTCTTTCTTACTTCCAAAGTCTTACAATGGAACAACTCGTGAATCCACAATAACCGAGACATACATACACGTGACAACCTACCAACATACGTAATAAATTAGTAATAGACATCATTATTAAAGGTCAATTTTCACCGATAGGATAACATTATTCCCCTACAGTCGTATACCGCCGTGAAATTACAAAGGAAATCTGTCAAGAGATTTAATTGAACCTTATTGTTAACCTATGGAAATTTCAGACAATCTTTTCAGAATCTGCCTGTCTTTTGCAATTATGGATCTGCCAAAACGAGTCTGTTTTTAATTGTTTGCACTATGATACTGTAGATCGATTGTAATGATCCTTGCTTCGGACCCTGGATGCAGTCGACGAAAAACAGGTAAAATTTATAGGATTTAATGTCATATTGATGAATATATGTTTTTAATTAGTGGTTCTCATGACTAGTCTAATGGCGTCAATCAAGCGCTCTTTAGTGAAGTTACAAGTTTTTTCCATAGTAAATTGTCTTTATACGGAATTTCTTTATAATCGCTTTTCGTATCACTGTGTCATGATTTGACTATATTTGTCTCACCAAAATACACCCTGTACGTGTGGTAATTGTTGACTTGAACCTGTACAAATTTCTTGTATGTTTAAAACTAGCGTAGCAACATGTGAATATATCATTGCCGTTTTGCATTGCTTCTACGATAACTTATTACTTCTATGTTCACCAGTTGATGAACTACACTGGATTTCGGGGCGGTAATTTATGTAATTTCCTTGCACCATCTTGTGAAATGAAAATGGTTTACCTTATTCAACATATTAACTTACATGTGCTACAGTAGGAGAGGAGATATCAAAACTGTGTGGTAACTAAGAATTTCCCTCGTACGATCTTTTTGATACATGCAACCAAAAATACAAAAGTCAGCATTTTGAACATCAGCCTCGATACAAAGTTGTATAACACATTTCAAAATCAGAACTAACCGACTGCTACTTGACCCAGTCATTAACAAAAATAGAAACAATCAGCAATAACAAGTAATATCATAAGAGAGTGAATAGTGTCACGAAAGTGTCGGTGAAAAAAACTATAGTGAAAATTGTACTGCAAAGTATTTACTTGAATAACAACGACCTAACTTACTGTTTAAAACGTCATACTTCGTTATATAATTATCATCGTGTAAGTTGTAAAACTCATACAAAATCAAATGATCCTCAATTTCGAGTCTGCTACTACGCTAAAAAACAACAGGGGTAGTCTCGGAACCACAAAATTAGAACTTGGATGGTCACCTGCATGTACAGGGTGTATAACAAACTCCCGAGAACTTGCCGCTAAAATATCTTAGGGTAAAATAGCTTAATTAATTCTGGTCGTTGTTTTTCGAAAAACACGTTCCATGTCGTATTCTTGTAGTCGTACATTCAGACAAAGGTCACCTAGTATAACTTTAAGGGATGCAACGGTGCTGCCAGATTTCTTTCCCAACACCAGCGGTTCAGTAAAGCAAGTCAAAAGAGGTAGGTGACCGTGACTAAATCAAATAACGTTTTAGTTGAAGGCGCATGCATACACACGAAAGTAATTTAAAAATCCATATTCAAATAAGAAATGATTTAATGGTATTTTTAATACACTTGAGCAACTACCCTAAAATTTCGTTTTAAAGAAATGACTGCACCTCACTATTACTAACTCCTCCACCAAATCCACGCCCCTAAACAAACTCCTAAGTTGTATTAATGACAAATATATTATAGTTACAGTACCTTTGTTAGTGTGTAAGTGTAAACAAAGCTAAGTCATATAACGATGTGACATTACCACAGATGCTCTCCAAAAGTAAAGACATGCTTTGGAAAGATAACACTTTCGTTCGTATTTAAAAGTCTTTAAGAGTACATGTACATGTAAGCAACAAGGTGCGAAACATGAAATCCGTCAATGACAAGAAATGGTTAAGAGTTTAGAGTACTAATTTAAAAACAGATTCAACATAAAACCAGGAAGTAGATATCTTTCTGATAAAACTGATAAGGCAACGATTGCATAGAATCATATTTCTCAAGGTGCACCTCATGACAGCCATGATCACATGAGTGTTCATGCGTCAATACTTACGTCATCATCCAGTGGTTGGTGGACGTCCCAACCACGGTTTACGTATTTCACTACTGTTGAGTAATCACCACTGCGCACAGCAGATTCAACCTGAAAGTAATAACAAATATATATCAAATCGTACAGTGTACACTATACATGCACTATCATTATGGAGTCATCTTTTTACAAGCATGGAGATCCTTAGATGATATCAACATTCCGGGAGGGCCTGGGTTGCTGCTGGGACGTGATAAGAAACATCATGTGGAACTACACTTTTTAAGGTTTCCCATGAAAAGCAATGTGAACTGATGGGGTAACCCTCATTGTGAATATTATAATAACAAGTATTAAATAATAAATAAATGAATAAAATTGTGAAACATTTATATCAAAGCTTCAGGAATATCCCGTGTGGATACTTAGTACTTCAAAGACGACAGACATGTTTGTCAGTCTTCTTACTCTAAAAAGGGTTTATCGTTGGACTTACCATGTCTACTTGGATCATTGTGTCCATTCTGACCAGCATTTTTTCAACCAGCTAAATTTTGATTGTCCCAAAACGTGCTGACAAATAGGATTGCGCAGCTTATACGAGGATTTTTTTAGCATTCGTTTGTTCCGTTTATGGTTTTTCCGACGGAATTCAAAGGCCAACACAACTTTTCGCAACTCCAGCGTTTTTCAACCGAATTGCATAAGAGTCATACCATAAGAATACCATTTCGTCACTTCACGTTGGGGCATAATTATAGAAAAACCAAAGATACACAATTTAACTCAAGAATACTCATCAATTAGCACACCTGACTGTATCAGACAGGTTTGAAAAAGTTGTTTGTTACCCAAATGCGTAAAAAACATGGCGCAATAGTAACATAAAATCGGAAATAAACGAGAGAGGTTATATAAATGACTAATTAAAAAGAAAGGAAATAATTCCAATGATTCTAAAAGTTTCTGCCCTATCAAGACACCGATTTTAGACCATGGATCCCTCAAAGCATTCATCCAAAATAATGCATCTTTCTATATTAATTGAGTCTTTGGTGCCTATTGATACAGCTCTTCAGTAAAAATTCAGGATTCAGTGATATTTACAGAAATGTGATCAACTTATCAGGCCAACTCCGTACGCTTACCTAAAGTTTGCAGACAAGGGTTTTCTGGTAGACAGGAATAAGCAAACATCTAATGCATATGTTTGAAATGATCATGACATAGACTGTAGTGTAGGACTCTCTGCAGTAGTTTGTAAATAAGCTCGTTTCTTCACAAAGTAAAAACTAGTTATCCTGATACACGCACTGCGTATTACAGTAAACAAGAGATACTGGAAAACATTTTTACGATTGATATGTTACTGAAGACTGTGGATTCTAGAAAATACTAACAACATTAATGACAAAAAGACGAATGAACATTTTTCCACAGTTTTCAACATTCGAGAATGAAAAACGGAACAAAAAGATATCCGAGTCTACGCCAAAAGGCAAGGCTGATATGTTCGCTGCAACACACAAAATCTTCTCGACAGAAATCTGTAGAAAGGGAGATGTTACACCCGAAAGCCCCCGCTTTTTGTTTGTCAAGTCGAATAGGCAATTGCAGGTGCGACAAAAACCTATGAAATGTCGCGTTTTCATTTTAGTCGATAGGGAAAATATTGCTGTGTCATATGCGAAATTGCACATGAGAATGTGTCAGTGTCGCCGTGGGTAAATACGCGGAACATTTTGATAGTTTGGCGAGATGGAAAGAAAATCAAAAAAATGGGATATTCTGCCAAGAGCAGGACAATTGATCAGTACAATCTATGCTGCCTGAGCAACATAAGGAGCGGATTGAATTGTTTACAAAGTAAACATCTTACTTTTTGAATATTAGTTGACGGGTAAAGATAAATACTGCAGAGAGCATTCACTGCTCAGAAGTCAATTTAACGCAAAGCTGTTTGGCAAGAGACAAAAATTGCACAAATGAATCATCGTAGAAACAATTGATAACAGTGATAATTATACAAATACTAACGACACATTCCTAGCTAGGCATAAGCAATATTTTTTTTTCAAAAGTTCCGGTGACATACTTGATACCACACGTTGGGCCTAAACTGTTCATTTTTTTCTGCAAAACATTGCAACGTGGTTTTAACGAACAAAAAGATCTTGTTGAAAAAATCTTGGAACGTAGTTTAATAGATTGTCTAAAGTGGACCCAGTACCTCAGGTGAAAAAGTTTCAGAGGCCAGATTATACCAGCCACCAAGTCAGGGCCACATGTCGATGTGTACAAAGGATGGAGAATGTAGTTGTCTGACTTGTAGACTAATATTGCCCGGAAATCGCTGGTTTTCTGGAGTCGAAGCTCAAGAGTTTCACTTGATGAACATATATGTCAAACTGAAAACGAGACGATTAAATTATGTTCTATTAGTATCTACATCAAAACGCAGTCGAGCAGACTACAATAAATTTACAGTGCAATATCTCGCTGCTAGTCTCTGGGTATCGTGCTCTAATAATATAACAAACTGGTCACGGGCGTGAGTTGGCACTCGAGGCAAGAGTTTTGGGGTAGGATTTTTCCTGATGTAAACCTTCCATTTGGAAGGCACCGTTTCGAGTTGGTATTTTGTCACTCAGGTATCGTCTCAGAGTGTATTTCTCGGTTCTGGCAAGAGTTCTATGTTTGGGTAGGATTTTTTGCCTTAGAAAACACCTACCATTTGGAAGGCTTAGTCTTGAGTTGGTATTAGCTTTTTGAGGTATCGTCTCGGAGGGTATTTTTCAGCTCTGACATCAGCTCCGTCAGGTATTTATGATTTTGTGGCGTCATCTCGGGATTGCGCAGAAACGAAGGAAGCTAAGGAGGCGGGAAGGGCAAAAGTTACGTCGATTGGATTTTGTCTGGTTGATGTCACCAAACCCCGTTCCTCTATTTGAAAGTACCTAAACGTCGGTATTTAGGCAATAAGGAGGGAATTGACATAACCTCTTGTACCATGGCGTATCTGCACTTCATTTACATTTTCAACAAATTTTAATCTTACTCCATTCAAGGTGGACTTTACTCTATTCAAGAGTATAAGTTTCATTGATTATTTGCAATAGTCGCTGTAGTTTTGTTTGTATTTTTCCACAGTGATTCCCTTATCTTATCGTTAATCGTCAAGGTCCCAATCGCCTTGTAAACCACCGTTCGCTTTTGTTAAACGAAACAGTGGGCCAATTATTCTGATGGTCTATTGAAATAATGTTACTTATTTTGCACAAACTACGTTCCAAAGGACTCGATGTCCGGTGTCTGGCAGGGGAGAACAGTGGTCCCCACTCACCCGGCAACACAATCTCAATACTGTTTCAAGAATAAATCAAGATGTCCTCATCAAATTAATTTAAGTGCATGCCAGTGTTCCTGTAAGTAACTTTCAAGACGCCTTCAGCTACAAAGAAGAAAGTGATAACCATTCGCCATCCTAGAAATACTAGAACGACAAGTTTCAAAATGGCTGAAGTTGTTTAACAAATGAGACAACGTGGATATTTTTACAACCACCTGTACTCTAATTATGTAGGAAATGAAAACACTCGAAACCCAGCGTACCAACGGGGTGTTAGAATGATTAAACAACAATGAACGCGTACAACGTGGTGCTTATATTACTTTATTTCATCAACTACATGTATTTGATTTTAACTTGATATGTCCTTTGACGTTGATGATCCATGCAAAAAGGTTTTTGTCCGATCCCCTGTCTTTTCTCGTTACATTTATTCCTGCACGTTTTGGCGATTTCCATTTTTATTACTTGTAAGTACTCTCTTTTTTCCACTCTTGACCGTTCCTTACCTAAGGTTATTTAGGGCTCTTGGAATATGGTCAAATCTGGTACACCCTGCAATATTGTTCCACAGATATTTCTCATAGTAATCGTATAAATATCTCAGACACGGTAATTGATTCACTGGTCTCCGAACTCCTTTTACCGATTGTGTTTAAAAATTATTTTTGCATAAACGGCTATCAAATAAGGGACTTTACCAGTTATATTAATATTAACGGGTATGCAACAAGTAAAAACTATAGATAACAATCACTGCTCCGAAATAGAAGTAATAAATGTATCAAGACATCAGGTAAACGATGCACAAATGAAGTACAATAGAAAAAATACAGTAATAATTAGCGCCCAAACGCAAATACGAGGGACTTTTTGAAAGTTATGTAAACACTATTGTTACTGGGGTATAAATTTTCCACTCAAAATTTCAGAACAAGCGCGTTTGTCAGGAAGTCGATGTGTTCTGTGTCACGGATTATTTAGTGAGTAAAACGCACAGAGGAGGGGGGACTCGTTTTCATGACGTCAACAAGGGGCTACCCCGTCTTAATAGACAGAAACATACTGCAGCGTCAATTTAACCAATCGGGGGTAAAAAAGTCATTAGGGTTGCCATCAATATCTATTGTGAAAAACAAATTAGCACATTCCGGTAAAATATAGAAATTCAACGAGGACCTACTTGTATTAGCGTTCTTAGAGCGACGTACATGCACGTGCAGCAAGCGCTGTCTGCCCCAAGTCGAACTGCTTGAATGTAACCATGTCCAACGTTTGGTCTACTGGGTCAGGGCAAAATTGGCTGATGAACCGTGAATTTTTGCCTAATCATTTGCAATTCAAAAATCATCATTCTATACGTTCACGTGTAAAAATTAAAGGGATTGGTTATCGTACTGTGTATACCCGCCCCGCCATGTTGCATAACTCAAAATTGATCCCTGGTCCCTGGGGTCGCACTAGAAATCCTGGCAATGCTAAGTCTTCTTCTAAAATGGCAAGGTATATGTTTAAAGCTGCATTTCGCCAGCTTGAAAATAGAGACCTAATGACGATATTGTTCGGTATAGGAGTCCTTCATAGACTCAAAGTAGTTTGAATGTACAGCTTACAAGTACATGCTCCCTAGCATGGCCCTATATTCGCCTTGCAGTTACATGTATAAAGGAATACACCGAGAGACATATGCTAACAGACAAACAAGTTAATACAATTGCTAAATATCGAGACCATGCATGCATGTTTCATCAGGAGGCAGCGGGACAAATGAACGTGGTGGGAGCGAGCGGGAAGGGCTTGAAAGCCTGTAGGAACAGGGCCAACGTGCGTAGATACATACATGTACAAGCCACTTGTTCTCAGCACGTTTTTCGTGACTGATCAATAGTGACTTCAAAATCTTTAACCAAATGTGTCATCTATTGTCTATTACTTCTGCCCTACTTATTGTCCTGCTATATTGGCGAAAACATGATCTTTGATAGACCCACCCTGCAATTGCCTGGACATCTCATTCTCGGGAGAGCCAGAGCATCTTGTGTGTCCGATATTATCCTAATTAGGAGAACTAGGACCTCCCTGTGATACGTGAATAGGCAACAACAATACACCTGGACACTAGTGGTTGTAATATTTCCCTGCTGGAATTTTGTTCCATGACAAGGTTACGCGACTATATTGTGATAATGAATAATTGCATTCAATCTGTCACCTGGTAAGGCGGCCTAAACACTATCTTTCACAACCTTCATGGACACACGTACGTCTCTCAGACAACCACTACACATACAATTCCTGAAGGACACAGTGGTTCTAGCACTTGGTTCGAGTCCACGTCAACATGGTTGTCAATTCTAGATATAAAGGACCTAACATGGTTATTTCCACGAATTTTGACAAGTTACCTCAAGATGGCGCTTCAGGTATTATTTCATTGGACTACACACACTGTTGTAATCCAGAGCATAAAACGAATCCTGATTGACAACGGTTACACAAATTCAATTGTTGATAACTTAGTAAGCAAGGTACAGGAATCAAAGTTCCAAAATCTCGATTCAGGTTCTTTGGTGTGATAACCCGGTGTTGCAAACTGCCAAACCTGCATTTGTATGTTGATCGTTTCCTAAACGGCACTTACTGAAGCGAAAGAACGCGAAAACCACATAGTGACGATTCATTTCTGACAAAATCTTTTCATAGGAATACTTTTCGGCATAATTCGTTATGAAACCTTTTCCAATTTTATTCCCCACCAAATGGCTCACCTACAAGGACGGGACTTACTAAAAAACAGGAATACACTTCCCACTGAAACAGCAATGGAAAGGTTATATTTATAAACCTTGGGTGCAAAAGCTGAACTCACTTTGAGCTGATCAATAATCAAAGGATAAAAACGTAGCTGTCCATAAATTCTTACGAAGGGCTCCTCCACTCCAAAAAGTCATGGAAGCCTCTCCATAGTAAATCGGCCCCTTTTTCGGTTCCCATATTTAAATAAGTTGGTATTCTTATTTTTCACCTGAATCCATCCCGCAGTCGCACATTCCCTCTGTCGTCAAATGTGATCGATCAACAAACTGGTTAAATAAACTGTGGTCTCCTCACGGGGTTTGTATGAGATTTAGAATCACCTTTGGCTTTACAGGATGTAGCTTTAAACAATTTACAATTATAAACGTTTGTTAATCATACGCATTGTTAAAATGGCTGAACATATGTTTAGTGTCATCGACGAAGGTCATTTGGTGAAATCATTGTACAACCATAAGTTTATCATCTGTATGAATTTAATGTCTAGTCCCCCTGACGGATGTCTTGATGTCTTCATTTTCACTGTGCAGTGATGACAAATCCATTGAAATGTTTTTTTTCAAAAATAAGAGTTCAGAAAGTCATTTAAGTTTATTTCGAAAAAACATCCACTGAACTACCAAAAAGAACTTCTATGTCTGTTTAAAAAACGTATAGCTGGGGTCACGGACATATAAATTTTGACTTGTAGGGTGGATGTGTCGATTTTTAACAACGTGAGTTTTGATGAATGACGGATCAAGCCACGATGAACTAAAACTCCGGTCACGCCTCTACGCAATTAAATGTAGGTGCTTTCCATGAAAGAGGTGTGTGTATATACATGTACTCTATAGGACTAATAGGAAGCTAGCTATTGGAAATGATAATGATGTTCATGATCGACGTTTTTATCTAATACCTTAAATCATCATCAGGTATGTGACATGCTTTATACCACTTCACAAGACAATCCATTTTACATCAAAGTGTATAAAACAAGTGACAAGTGGAGAGACAACCACTGGAATGACTACAACTATCAACTACCGAAGGTTGAAAGTCCCACAGTCCTTAATCAAGCTGCGCTCAGCTTGTAGATGAGGGGCTCCACCTGTTCACAGGTTAGTTCTACTCATCATCATGGTCTAGAATCTCTACGTCATTAAAAACAATACAATGGTTTGATTCTATCGAATGATTGAACAAGGTACTGTTGGCATATTTGGGTAGTTCAGTTATTATGTTCTTAAACAGTACACACCATGGATTTTTGCACATTTTGAATTACCGGTGGCCACAGACTAAATGCATGACGTAAAATTTAGCTAAACCCATGTTTATTTTGTGTAATTAGCTCAAAATTTTGATTTTTCTTTCAATTTTGCCAATTTTCACATTTCCCGCCATGTGACGTCATGGGTTGAACACAAGAGATCGGTGACTAGCATTGAACAATGGCGGAGACCAGGGAATTTGAAAGTGATGACGATTATGAGCAAGAATTGAACGAATACTATGAAGAAACGTACGGGAATGGTGGCCAGGATGAGGAAATGGGGTTGCACGAAAGCGAGAACAAGTTTAATGTGCTTCCGGCTGCGTACTTTTCTACTTTGAGCCTTATGAACTGGATCCTCCCGCGAGAGAAGCGGCCTCGGGCTCGGCGAGTCAACCCAGTCATCCAACAGACTTTCCTGAATTAAGAGCTGATGTTTCCGAATGATAAATATTGTCCCTTATTGAACCAGGCCTTCATCGTAACGTCTCCTGTGACTGGAGTCGAAACACGAGTCCTCAAAGTTGGCAGAACACAGAGTGGCCCCGGACCGAATCGCTTGGTCCACGATGACGTCCCACAGTGGCCACACTCTCGTTCGGCGCACGAAGCCATGCCACTTCTGCGCAACTTTGGTGTCCTCCGGAACACCGAGACGTTTTCCGCCTGGCTGCTGTTGCTGCTGCCTCTGGAAACACATCTTTTGATCCCTCAACGAACCTTCTCGACGCTAAATGTACTTTGTTTTCTCTTCACTCTATACACTTTGTCTCTGATCCGAACAGTATTGCGAACGACTTGGGTTCAACCCATGACGTAGTACACAATTATTACTTTTTTCAATTTTTGCGTGTTTCTTTATGAGCTGTGCACTAAAGGCACTGAAATCAAGTAACATAAAATAATAAAATTTATTTTGAGGTACTAGAGTCATGTTGTGTACACTTTAAGAGTCCACGTTGTCATAACAACGTTACATTTATTACAGTTCTTACAATCGATTTTAAACAACTATTATGCTTAGATCGAAATTTGCATAGATGCATGAATGGTTTATGTTCATATACAGTGCTGTATACGAGCAGTGCACAACTACACTGTACGTGTTTTTGTTGATTGTACACGGTTGCTTCGTTATCTTGATTTTGATGTCAAAACGTAACATGTAAGGGCAAGCACCAGGGTATATCGCTTTGCATTAAAAAACTTCAACGTTAGCTTGTCAATATGGCAGAGACAATTCGCATGGAGTGCAACTACTTTAGGCGATCGTAAAGTCTCAAGCTGGTGCATTTGACCCAGTAACAAAAGTAAAGTGTTCCAGGCACACAGCATGACAAAGATCAAGTTAGGTGGGACTGCGCGCTTGTACAACTGACAGTTGCCATGGAGCGTGTGTACTCACGAGTGAGCCTACATTCGCAGCTCTTTTCTTCTCTTTCATGGGCTCACAAAAGGCATAGACCTATTTGAAAACTTGACCCAAGGCAGTAACCACAAAAAATCTTTGCAGTTCTGTTTACAAAAAAGGAAGCGACACTGGGAACGGGTCAAATCACCGACTACCTTTTAAAGCTTTCTTGTTTTCTAGGCGATATTTTACTGGGAAAGTAAAATATATCTAGCTTGCCAGTATATTCGGATGATAACGTACAATACTTTGCCCCTTTAGCAACTGGCATCAATCTTACCTTGAAAGCCAAAACGATTACAAATTTCCGCCTCATCCCTCTTCAATAACCCTAAAACTCACACTGAAGTTTGGGGTAGTTGCGAAAGCGTAATGTTGTATTATTGTCCAACGCACGCGCTATGAAACTTTTGCGACACAAAAGCACTGTTTATTGCATATAGATCATGTATTGAGAGACTGGCATCTTAGTGGCATAGGGAACTAGATCTTAGTTGGAAGTGTGCAAACTTAACGATTTAAGACTTATTTTGAATACAGTGAAAGGGAGGTGCGATGGAAACTATTTTCCAGATACATTGTACCAGTGCCATTCCACATATCCTCGTAAATTGATGGGGTAAACTTAGTAGTTCTGGTAGTTCACTTTGTTCTGAAATACGGTCAACCCGCCAAATACGTTGCAAAAGCTGACATTCTGACTATATCTACATGTAGTAATGTACACAGTAACGTCACACAGAAATGGACTGGGTTCTGCTATGGTGAATATGGGCCAAAGTGGCTAACAAAATGTAGTGTACGTACCCCCATGTGGAATTCAATAACACAAATGGTCATTGCAAATGAAATTATTGCCTTTTAAATAACAACACGGTGCTTATTATCACCAAAGACAAATAAATGGCGATACAACATTATGTTACCATGTGATGCAGAAACAGTGTTGTAGTGTACGTACCCCCTTTTGTAGTGTACGTGCCCCCATGTTTACAAATGCCATGAAATTGAAATATCACTTGGAAAGTGAGCAACATTGGTCATAGACAGTTTCCTTCCTTTAAAATGTTAGGTTGAAAGGGTGTTTATTGCAAATACATTCGTTTTGAGTGAAATATTAGTCGTAGTGTAGTGTAGTGTACGTACCCCTATATTTCAATTTGTGCCTATTTTCAAAGTATGGTANTCAACTGTCAGCAGTAGAAAGGAAATTTATTTTAATAAGCAAGTAATTGTTTTGACATGACTGGGAATGACTTAAGTCAATTTCGAAATCACTTGGACGAAGTTGCGCTAAATCGTTGAGAAATGATGGAGTTCATCATAAAACAGGCACTGGTTACGAAAATTGTGATATCGGCGATTCTAACCCCCACCTACTGTAAAGAGGGTTAAAAACTAAAGTTCACATTCTGTAATACAAAGAACTGTAGAATAAGTTAGCCAAGGCAACACAGCAAATTATTCAATATCTAAACAAACCAAAAGTTTGGATATTTACTGGGTTCTGCTATGGTGAAAATGGGCCAAAAAGGCTAACAAAATGTAGTGTACGTACCCCCATGTAGAATTCAATAACACAAATGGTCATTGCAAATGAAATTATTGCCTTTTAAATAACAACATGGTGGTTATTATCACCAAAGAAAAAATAATTGGCCATACAACATTATGTTACCATGTGATGCAGTGTATGTACCCCGTTTTGTAGTGTATGTACCCCATGTTTACAAATGTCATGAAATTAAAATATCACTTGGAAAGTAAGCAACATTGGTCATGGACAGTTTCCTTCCTTAAACATGTTAGGTTAAAAGGGTGTTTATTGCAAATACATTTGTTTTGAGTGAAATATTTGCATTTGTGTAATGTACGTACCCATATATTTTAACATGTGCCTGTTTTCAAAGAATGACAGACAGATATACACATTTATGGTGTACTTTTTGCTCTTTTCTCTTTGAATAGATTTGGTAAGGGAACTAACTCTCAGTAGATTCAAAGTATTTTTAAAAACCTGACAAGTCATTGAAATGTAGTGTACGTACGCCCTCCAACCTCTGTGCTATAACGTATTGCCCACAAGTATTTTTACATATTGCTGTTCTCATAAACAATACTGATATTTCCAAAATGCATCCAGTCTGACAAAACAAAACAAAAACAATGGACATTATTAAATACGTGGGAAACAAAATGCCACACAGGTACTGGCTAGTAACATCCTAAAAAACATGTCATGTGACAACTGATGTTCCAGAGGCAGGTTCTCTACATGTATCTCTCAACACAACTTGCAACAAAACAACTAGTAGAGGCAGTGCAAAATTCAAGATCATCCCATACATTTGTAACTTCGTCAAAATTTGACGTTGAGTGACTATGCGTAGTGTACGTCTCCCCCCAACCAGTAACATTTTTTACTGTTTACAAGTTAACACTCGGCCTAACTTGCTTGACCAACTGGTGAATGTGTTGAAAACTAGGCTTATAGCACCAATAAGGTTTTTGAAAAAAGTAGTTACCTGTCCTTTTCTTTGTGTAAGAATCATATTGTAAGAGATGAAGTTCTCATTATACTGTGTTAAGACATGCAATCATCAAGAACAACTTGATCAGCACGGTAATAACTTTTTTTCTTATTTAGTATGTGATACGTCTTCAGTTTGATCAATAACTTATTAAATTAACAGCTACCTTATGAGTTTTTGCATGATAGAAGTGGGTTGTGACCACAAGTTGTAGTGTACATACACTATATTCAACTGCGATGCATTAGGCCATAAAATTTTATTCGGTGGTTCTTGTGCAAAATATTTTAGATTACAAATCTGGAATGATGGTACTTTAAAATAACCCAGCTTTTACAGTAATATGACAACCTTCATTTTTCATCAAAAGTGGCCACCGAATATGGACCTCGATTGTGATTTGCCCGCCGGATATTTCGTGCATAGATTTTAACAATGTGAAAAAAGTCACATGTATTGGTAAGCAGGTATAAATCGCATTGCATTGAAAACTTCCTCACACCCCAGGATCTAAAGAAATAGCACAGACATGTCGCGTGCGCAACTACTAAGACATCGCAAAACATGAACCTGATGCATTTGACCCGGTAAGAGAGAGATAAGGTTCTACGCACACAGCATCATATTTGAAAGAAAACAGCCAATTTGACATATCGCCCCGGGACAGTGCACTTGTAAACACTGTTGCCATGGACAGTGTGTACTCGGGAGTGAGTCTACATTCAGTGCTTTTCTTGGCTAGTATGGTCTGTCAAAAGGTAGTGACTTTAACAATGGTTAAGCTATTTATATAACATGACCTTGGGACAACAGAGACGGTTGTCTTAACCAATGCTTCGTGACTAAGGTCTTGCTGTTTAGCGTCCTATAGCATTACCGAACTTTACCCAGCTGAAAATATAGGAGCACTGAGGCTGGTATTCTCAGAAGTGAACGTAGAATGCAGTAATTAACGGTCCACTATGAAATGCGCACATAGACCTACACTCAACAACGCACAAATGCCATGAACCGTGAATACTTGTGAGTCTACATTCACAGCGCTTTTCTTGAGCTTGACAAAAGGCGTTCGGTGACAAAGCTATTTGAAGAACACGACCTTAGTGACTAATATTGACGGTCACCTTGAACCAGTCTCGTTTAGAATACACCTGGCGAAAACTGTGACATCACTGAAGTCAGTCTTACCCAGAAGTGAACGTATACTCTAGGAGTTAACGCTCCACTACCGTAACATGCGTATATAGTTATTCTCCCATCTACATGTTTAGAATGCAAGGATATCTTCAGCCTGACATTATATTTGCAATGACAATATGGAGGGGAGTCAGAGTCCAGGTGATGGCTACACTGATCTTTTTATTTCCAGACAAATCCGATAACAGCTCAAACCACACCTTCTAAACACACGTTGGCAACCAAATAGAATTTTTGAGTTGAGACAAGACAAAAAATGGCGACCAGCTTGTGAAATAAGTACATAAACCGGTGGAAAAAATAAAATGTCAGGCTTGAGGAAGGGAGTGGTTGATGGTTGGTTTGGTGTGACAACACTGGTTTGGTCTGTGCCAACAATCGAGTTTTATAAATGTCCACTGTCAAAAGGCATGCAAGCAGCCAAACGTGCAGAGGTAGACTTTTATTATTTTCTATGAAGTGGTACTCACCCAGACTCCGCCCCTCCTCTGCGATGATGTTGGGAAATTCCTAGTGCGACTGAACTAAGCCATTTTGCGACAGTACAAGGGTTATAACTTAAAATGTCTTTTGCCAACAACATTGACATGAATGTGGGTCTCAAAACGTTCATTAACTTAACAAACCATTAAGTTGATTGTAAAGTCACACTGATCGCCGACATAACGCCGCGGGTTAAACAAAGATCAAACTTCAAGAGCCCGCCCTAAATAAACATATTCAGCATACAAGATGTGGCTACGACAGGGGAGCGGCGAAAAGATGAAATGATTTCTGAGAAAACTCTCACCTTTCTCAATTCTGCCTCATCGAGTTGTAAACGACATGATTCCTTGTTAGATGCCATGGTCTATGTCAGGTCGTTAGAATCCCTATGGTTCTTCTTCGTCGAGTGAATTTTACGCAGCGAACTGAAAGTACTCCTGAGTGGGTAATTCCAGAAGTTTCGATGAGTCATTGGTTAAATAGGTTGTTGACAGCCAACAGGTGGCAGGTTAGGCTTTTGTCTGACAATAGGCCTACAGTTTGATCATAACAATTGTATACTCTGCGCAAGCGATCCTATTTTGAATTTAGTGTTAAACTGCACAGCTTTAAATGCAACTTTCACCAATACCAGTGACACCGGCACTGTGTTGTTATCATAGACATCTTAATACTATACTTAAAGGAGAATGCCACCCGATTTAATTAGTCTTTTTAGCCGTCTTAATCGGTCTATATCCACATCGCCTCGCATACCGTCAACCTTACTTTGCCAAGAGGTGTCGCGTTAACCTGTGAGGAAGGTGAGAAACGACGCTAGCGACGTCAGTGGTTCATGTGCAGAGTGAATGTTGCGGTGCATCGTTTCCGCTTGTCCGAACTAAGCATCTGCGAGGAAAGCAGGTATAACTTTTTTACTTCCTCGAGAGTCCGAAATGCTTAGGAAGTGGCTCATGGTAGTGAAGAATTAAATGTACGCTGTAAATAGCAAGTGTGAGGCCGTGAAACATCTCCGTGTCTTTGGCCTGCGGACGAGTTGACCGTGCCTGACGAATGCCGGCTTACCAAATAACTCCATACGTTCCGTTGTCTGAGCTTGTTCACGGCGCCTTTTTAGTATTTCTTCATCACTGTATTCCTGTTCGAATTGATACCCTGTAAAACTTAACGATCCACCTGCGAAGTCGGGACTGATGAGCTCTAGCTCGTCCTAAGTAGTGGTTGCGAGTTACCATGTTGGCGTTTATTACTGAGCGTTCTGTTTCAAAATGAATTATTCTCACCCTAACCAATACTTACATAAAACTGAAACAAAGTCTGTATCATTACATGCAATTTGTAATGCCTTTGAAGTGTTCGTGAGTGCAAATGATTTGAGCAGCAAGCAATGAATAGATCACTGCGTTACCGGCTTTAGGTGCAATAAAGCTAATTGACGGGACTCCTAGGCCGTGTGAGCTCATGGTAATTTAGTGTTTGCTGGCAGAGACTGTTGTTAAACAACTCAATTTCCATCCCACGGCCAGGTGTTATGGTAATCTTTATTTACATTTATATTACTCAAATACTGATTGTCAATGTACAACTTCTGCCCTGACGGTGCTGTGAGTGGACAAAGGGAAACCCGGTGAATTTGCGGCACCCGACGATTAAGTAGATTTGCAGTTTCGTGGCTATTTCACCAACATAATCAGGTGCACATTACTTTGGCTCACTAGTATAGTATTTTCTTGACTGGGAGTTTAGTTTCCATTGAACTTTGGCTGGTTTATGTTCGTGATGTCTGATCAGTTTCCGAGCCACTGGCGGNCCGAGCCACTGGCGGGGATAACAAGTCAATCCCGGCGACGGGCCTGATCGTGCTCCGAGCCACTGACCAGGCTAACAAGTGTTTTGTGTTTAGAACTCAAAAAATCACAAGTCTAAACAATACAGATCTAGGTTTTCCTGTCTGTATCTCACGGAAAATACTTGGGAATCATCTAGTCCGATCCCAAAATCCTGCTACGGATGGGCCTGCGGAACTTTGTAGGCTACGGTGTGTCCAAATACCAATAAATCCCTAAGAGGAAAATAAAACAACATGTTTTTAAAAGAATTCGGTGTGTTTTTAAGGGTTTTACATCGAATTTTGATGATTTATTGGTGTTAAACGATGACTTCAAGCGATAGTAACCCGTGTTGTGAACTGCTGAACAGACTGCGTGTGAAGCCGATGACGTCATTGGATAATTTCAACACCTCCGTCTGCCGTCAGGTGTCAGGTAACGCAACCGTACGTGTCGTTATGGAGTAGAACTACTCTATCTAAATTGATGCAAATTAGGTTGTTTTTTGGGTGGCATGCTCCTTTAATTCTATTTAGTGCATCATACGCTCATTCCCGGGCCGTACGCGGCACACAAACCCGTCTCCCCGCTCCACTACTGAGGCCTTCGTTGCGCCCGTTTCGGCACCGCCTTGGTCTCATGCAGCTAGGAACCTGGTTCCAAGCACTGCAGCGGCCCTCTATTTAGATTCGAGGTGTTACATTTTTTCTTGCTGGACGGGATGTAAGAAATTTTGGAACGGGGAGCTGAACACCGGGCAAGTGCATGACGGCGTACTGTCGTTCAGCAACTTTTCCGGACGTGAGGGGTTTTGAACGTGTTTCTTTGGGAACTGCCTGGCACAGTCTTTTTTCCCGTACTATAATAGGAAGGCCAATTATCTCCCAGGCTACACTAAAGGTTACTGCCGAAACCTGGCGGAATGAACTGTCTTAATTTCGGTTGTAGTTGGCGATTTTGGTGATTCAAAAACTAAACATGATCATCATTTGACAAGAAACTCAGGAATGCTATTGGTTTTATGTTCAAATATGTTATAAGTTAACTTTCTTTTTAGCAGCACAGCCCAGTTGTCGGAGATTAGAGCCGTAATGGTATGTCGACGTCGATGTAGTCTTCAAACAGCTAAGCTGGCTTTCTTAGTTTTCACTTTCAAAAAAAGCTGATTACCGTAAGCTACTTTGTGTCACGGCAGGGTCAAATGCAGTAGAAAGAAATGTATAATGCCTTAGTTGAAAAGAAATTAGCTCGAAATTCCTGCATCCCAAAACGTCACTTCCGGATAGACGACGAGTAATTAATTAAATTACGAAAAGCTGTAAATAAGCGAAAAATATGTCTGGGATAGTCAACGAACCCTATTTTTTCTAAAAATGACATAAAAAGATCCACTGGATACTTCCCAAAAAGCTGTTCACTATCGGTCTCATGTAACATTGCTTGAATGAAATCGATTTCTTAGAAAATATAATAGGTGATATCTATGATTGAATTCAGTGCTTCAGCCTTTCCTTCAAAACATTGCATGTATGCTTAAAAATCAAGCCCATATAATGTGAATACCATATATCCACGAAAATATGTGTCGCAGTACCGTCCCGACCATGTCTTACGTACTTGGCGTCACAGTGTTGATTACCAGCGATAGATTTAGACAGTGATGACATGAGACTGACACTTGCCTGAGTACACGTTTGTAAGGCAGCCACAGTGAAATATGATCGAATTAGTGCGAGACGGTTTTGGAATTAGTCAGTTTCGCTAGAAGCTGAACCATTTACCCAATGCAGTATTAACAAAATTTGTAGGAAAATGAATGTTTTGCCGAAAACTGAAAGGGCCAAAAGAATTGAAGCGCTTCGGTCCTGGTTAAAACTTCTGCTAAAGCATCGCTGTCATACGGTGAATCTTCACTTGTACCGGACGACATGCCAGCACATTTTTGTGGACGCAAAAAATCAATCATTAAACGGAAGTACAAAACGCGACACACTCGGTTTTAACTCTGATCCTTTAAATAACCTGGGCATTAACGCCCTTCGCAGCAGTACCATTTTTGACAACCATTATTTTGGTTCATGTTTCGGGGGTGGAGCATTTCACTGCAGGTGGTAATACCGTGGATTAAACCGGACCATACATAAGTTGAGCTCCATTTTATTTTCACCCCCACAAACATGGCCTAAAAGCATATATGGAAGGCTTAGGGGTTACTTGAATTTTGTAGATTTGAGCTGTAAATATACGCAAAAACGTATTAATAATTTTGTACATTTTATTTTAGACAACTCAACGTGAACAAACCCATCAGCTACATAAGCCCTCTTTATATCAAAGAGAGATACTTTCGTTTCAAACAACTGGCCACAACTGATTATAACTTGTTCCTTTCCCAAATCATGGTTGCAGTGGGTTTAGAATGCAATACTTCGTCACTACCCGGGACCGTGAGCAGCGACACTTGTGGTGATAATACAACTTGTTTAGACTCACAGGTCTCTAAAAACAACCAATCGCCCAGTTCTTTCCATGCCCAGACTTCGCCTCTAATACCATCTGTATCCACCAGACGTCACTAATAACGTCTGTCTCAACTACAATGTGTCAGGTTATGTGTCACAGGATATTTACAAAACTATTTCAAGAAGGTTCGTTTGAAGTTCATAATACTCCATACAAGAGAGTTCACAGTTAGTTTTGCACTACTACATACAGAATGATCTTGAAGAAATGTTGATTCACCAGTTACACACCACCATCAACCCCTTCTAAATACAATTGCATAGGCAAACTTCCTGAAGACATCCTATAGTTGCTAGGCAACAGTGAATAACACTGTCAGAAGTGTAGCTCAGTACACAGGGACCTTTGAATAAGAAGTCTCTATATAAAGACACACTTAAGCATCAAACAACCAACTAATAACCTCTGCAATGTCAGTGTACTGACTACTGTAAAATCATCAAAGGTATCTGAGTTAAAACACAAGTCAGTGGTTGATAAGGTGATACCATTTGAATAACTGTTGTAACATCAATCCCAGCTTTAAGAGTCAAAGAATATTTAAAACTATTTTCACATATTCAATACACGTGTCAAGTACAGACAGGATTTTGTGGCAACCCTCTTCAAAATGCGTAACTCCCAGCTACCTCTGAACAATGTTTTTTATGTTTATTACGAAATCTCCGAATAAATGAATTTACATAACACAGAAAGTGCCAAGAGGCATTATATCTGGGTAAAAAAGTACAAAGAAATCTATATACTATTATTTTACACAGATACATAAAAAGAAATCTGTATACAATTATTTTACACAAATACATAAATAAAAAACTGTTAAGATTACAATGACATATGATTACGAAAGTAAATAAATCATTTTCATACACAAAGAGATTTAATATCATGAAGAAATTTTGATACTATTTCGAATAAAACCTTATTTTCATTTGTTTTGAGTTCTCGACTTCCATATAGAAAAATATTAATTTTCTTGTACACTTGCGGAATTTCAGAATATTTTTTATAATTATTGGGGTATTGTTCCAGTGTCTGCTCCTTGCATACCTCACAAGATGAAAAATGTTTTGATGACGTCATGATCATGGGTTTCAATTCCAACTTCAATATCCTCGCGATGGACCTCCATGCCAAAGATTCTCGTCTGCAAACATAACAATTAAGCACGCTGTGGAAAGCCCATTTCCCATAGAAAAACACAACCACCAAATCCTTCCAGGAAAACATCCAGGTTTATAAATGGACACATATAGTTGACTGTCTCTATGACAACCAGTCATCAAGGCAACTACGACCAACCAGACAACCAAAAGTCTGTTACACATAGTTGCAAGTTCAGTCCTCACTGTTGTCATTACTTGGGTACAGATATAACACTGATAAGAAACAGAGCTTGGGATGAATAATATCCCATTACAAGATTTGGTAGTTCGGACCCTTCAGCTGGAATCATGGGGAAGGACCCTTGAGCTGGGATCATGGTGATGGATCCTTCAGCTGGGATCGTGGTGATGGACCCTTCAGCTGGGATCATGGTGACAGACCCTTCAGCTGGGATCATGGTGATGGACAATTCCTCTGGGATCATGGTGACAGACCCTTCAGCTGGGATTAGGGTGATGGATCCTTCAGCTGGGATCATTATGATAGACCCTTCAGCTGGAACATGGTGATGGATCCTTCAGCTGGGATCATTATGATAGACCCTTCAGCTGGGATCATAGTGATGGACCCTTCAGCTGATGTGAATCGTTAATTCGAATCATGGTGGATCTATCAGCTGATGACTTCTGCCAAAATTTCACGAAGACGTTTAAGGTCATCCCCGCAGTAGAGACTCTTCATACCTCGCGGCAATCCACGACATGAAGACAGATCCAGACGATTAAGTCTGCTACACGTGACCAACAGACGTCTGGAAATAAATGTGAAATGTGATTTTTGACTTCTCTATTTGAGAAGCTGTATCAAATAAAAGTGACAAATATGTATAATGAAAAGTGTTTCTAAAACATGACTTAACTCAACAAATCATCACATAAGTCCCAGTCTTGAAAAGTCTAATGTTCTTGCAGCACAACCTTTCAATGTCCGAATAGAAACCATACCATGATTTTTTGTGAATTTGACACTGAAAAAATATCAGCCTATATGATATAGTAAATGTTACACAACAAACAAGTCAGCCGTTTGATAATAGCGATCGAATATCACAATAAAATTCTATAAAAAACAGGGATTTCTCAATCAGTTTTACCTTTAATCCTGATCACTTTACAAAGGAAACATTACGTTCAACATGAGACGTGTCACAGATTCATATTTTCTAATCATGTTTGCCTTAACGGAATCAAAATGACCCCAGCAGGCGAAGACATTAAGCAACTTGGTATTTCAAGTCTCAGTCTTTTCAAAATTATTCATTGGACAACTTTCGAAGGATACATTTAATTAAGTCTGACCATGTGTCATTTACACAAACACGTATTGACAAAATCATCACCTGACTCCATCTTCTGTAATGGCCGTCCCACACAAGTTTAACGTAGTCAGCTGACTGTCATGTGACTTGCACAGTTCATCAACAACCTTTATCATATCTTGTTCAGAGCTTGTGTTCCAGCCAAGGTCAAGTTCTGCTATGCTCTCTCTCCACTGAAGCAGATTTGGAACATGGAATGAACTTGGGAAAATTAGACATTAACTATGCTACGTCTCATTAAATTGCGAATATGCAAATGAAGTACTAGTTTACAAGCAAGCATGGGTCTTCCGTCCGGTGTGCTGGAAACCATCAGAAAACCAGTTACCATTACAATTACAATCTCGTGAAAGTCTCGGTTTTGGGAAACTAATATCACATAACTAAGTATGGTAATATGTCATCGCTACCCTAATAAAACATGGCACAGTTTTTATGTGTTCATTTCACAATCAAATAATTAACGCGTAATATTTGAAATTCCTATTGTTTTCTATACAGCACACATCACGAATTTTTGGCCGACCGGTCGGAAATTGGTCGACGACCGGCCGTCGACCGGTCGTCTAGCCGACCAGCAGCCGACCAACAACGGTGGGCTAGGAGCCGTCTACTGAGTCGCCTCTGTGGTCGGCACTTGGGTCGGCTAAGTGGTCGCCTAGCGTAGACGACCNTAATTAATGTCCACTCACTTCATGTAATCATGGCGTAGGTCTAGTGACTCGTCCAATCGATGAACACTAATTAATGTTCACTCACTTCATGTAATCATGGTGTAGGTCTATCCATTTCCCTTCCCATTTGCTGCTACATGTGAAAGCACGGGTAACGGCTAGCACATGTATGAACCTTAGAACGCGACGACGTTACCCGAAAAATGAACATAAAAACACGCTATTACAACCTTAAGTGACGTGTTCGAGACACAGTACGGAGACTAAAGCTTCATCTTTGTACGTCTGTAGCACGCACACTCTAGCGGTTGACTGTGTTACTGTTACAGGTTTTGTAGGTCTATTTTCGGTTCTGAGAAAAGTTATCCGACAAAACGTACATTCAGTTGAAAGTATAAAACAACAACACAATGAATATGACTCGGAAAAAATGAGACAACTTGAAGTGTTGAAATACGCACAGAAATCACACGGGAGCTGTAAACAGTGTATTACCTCAGTAGACAAAACATGTGACTAAACACCTTTGGTTTTGAGCTCTACAGGATAACTTCAGAAGAAAAATCTCGATTCCGTTGCACACTATTACTACTGCATCAAACTTTGTCAATTTTATCCAGTCAGCCGTTTGGACAAAACTTGAAAACTATAAATTGATAACGGGGGTGATGTTTGAAAATCGACTCTGGGGTGAAGAACGGCGTATTTTTCCACCGCTTTTCTCGTGGTTAGATTTCCTCTGGATTAGTTGGAGTGACGTCACAGGCAGATCAATATTATACCACAATTCAGTTACCTGCTCCACCGTCTCACATACCCGCATTCAGCGTTGAATCGCAGCGACCTCTAGATTTTTTGGAAG
>NMRA01000990.1:0-10498 GCA_002633005.1 Phoronis australis | reverse complement strand
ATATGCATCGACACGCAAAGTGGTATCAGCCTGACAACCTATTACGCAACTGCTACTCTAGCCTAAAAATAGCAGCTGATGGCCGGTCGGCTGAAGGGTCGGCTGAAGGGTCGGCTGGGGAGTCGCCTTATGAGTCGGCACTGCGGGCGGCTGCCGGTCGGCTAATTTTTAGGCGACCGGTCGGCAAATTAGCCGACCGGTCGACGGCTAGTCGTCGACCAATTTCCGACCGGGCGGCCAAAAATTCGTGATGTGTGCTGTATGTTTACACTTCTTTTTTGTGTGCATCAGTCTTGGCGTTTTCTCTAAAGCCATATTTTATTGGCAAATTATTGCTTTTCTGGATTATACTGTCTAGTACAATTCTCCAGGAAGTCACAAGGTGATGCTTGCCACAAAATTAAATATTCATGGTTTTAAGAGACATAGCATCTTTAACTAGTGTTTAAACATACAAAAACGATGGCTACTGTCAGCATTGATATAAGTGCGAGTGAGAACCACTTTTGGTGGCCTCAAAAACAACTTCAAGCAACACTACTTATTCACACTGTTTCACAAGGTAACAAGATGGAGATGGTCAGTAGAAATTCTGAACAAAAATTGTCAATAAGAACAAGCTAGTCAATAATTTTGAATGCTTTACATAGCTGTACATTTTTTCAGATTATCATAGTAGTCGAAAATAGTACTCATTTTTGAAAATTCAAGAATCAACAATGTGGCAATCAAATGACACAAATTGATGTCAGAGCCAAGTGAAATCAATTCTAGTGAATCCCATGGGCATTTACTAATTGTACACAACAGCACAATGGTCTGTGTAGAATTCTAGGTATGCAGAGAATGTACTCATGGTCAGTGACAACTTGACACATCTCAAAATGTCATAGAGAACTCACAACTGTCAAAGCTTTTTCAGTACGTTTTGCATGACTATATAGTTAACACTCAATTTGCTGTTAGTCACAACATATTTAATGTCAGCGATAACAATGAATTCCATAATCTTACACTTTGTTAAAAGAGGAACCATCACTTTATGCAACACCAAATCCAACAGAACACTAACAGCTTACTTGACTCAGCAAATTTCTCACACATCATCGTAGAATTTTCAAAATGTCACAGAACTTTAGGCAAAACATGTTCTGTCACAGAATGTCATCATGCCAAAGAGAGTGTTACTGAGCCTAGCTTTGTTGGGTAAACAAGTTTTAGTCTTGTTTGAAGTTTGAAATTGGAACCAGACCTGATTATTGCTGCAATAGGGACCTTTATTCATGATTTGTTAAAAACAAACTGAATTAAAGTTTATGTGAATAAACATTGACATTACCTTTGCAAGCACTTGGGCCAGGTCACCTATTCTAAGGTAGCCAGGTGAGCAGTGACTCAGATAAAGTCGTTGCAGGTGAGAGACTGGTACTCTGGACAAGCCAAGGGCGGAAAAGTTACGGCAGCACCTGGCTTCCAACAGTGAGAGCTTGGTGGAGGTCTTGAGTAACCTAAGAGGAGAAATGGACACCCTTGTTTGTAGTTAGCTTACAATGTTGTACACTATGTGTCACTGCAGTAGATTACTGCTGCAGTGTAGAGTCAGGAGAAGTAAAAAAATGTTGAATCGTGTTGACAAATCTTCAATTCACAATGTTAGTAGTTAGTAAACACTGGTGTACACTAGGTGCACAAAGTCATGAGAGATGAAAACTGTTGAATCTTAATTGGGAAAGTCATCAATGAATTCAGAAGGCTCGAAAGAAATGAGCAGAGATTTAGTAAACAAGTTTAATATCATTTGATTTGACAAAATAAAAGCAATCAAACGCATTCATGACAAATGCTGTACAACTACAGACGTGTGCACAATAAGAGCAAACTCATTGTTAACAAACTGTTGTCATTCAAAGGCTAAAGAGGTTCAATTTTAATGGCATGTTCACTTTCTACAGAACACAGTATAGCACTGCAAATGAACGTTTTTGTTTGAATGCAGACAGTGCTATTACTGACAGTTATCTCCTCTGTCTGATACCAAACAAAGCAAGCCAGTCACAAAAGCCCACAAGTTACGATTAGTTGCTATACATATCCAAACCTCTAACAATCTCCGGTAGTTACAAAATTTCGGTCAATGAGCATACTTCAATCTGGAATCAAAACCGACTCCGCGAGATAATTCTGAAGAGGTGGATTTGAAAACGAAGTACAGTGTATCAAAACTTCACCACACTGGGAGCACATAATAACTTCGATGCCATCAGAGGTACATGGGCAGGAGTTATTGTGCTTGCTAACAGAGGGTGGTGAGTGGTAAATATCTGCTACGATTTTGTTCTAGTATTCACCGTCTTGAGTTTAAGTAAATGTTATTTCAATTGACCAGAATATTTTGCGGATTTTCTACACTAAAAAATCACTGTTACCAATTTTTCCTACTACTCACCAATGTGAAAATCATTGAACTTTGATGGTAGCGTCAATTTTTAACTTGTCAGTTAACCAAAGTTAACATCAAAGCTTTTACATTGAGGGAGTTAACTGTATGGAAAGTAACTTAACAAACATTCAACACTGTCAGTAGGGAAATGAGTCTCATCATCATAGTTAAAATTAACATAAGAAAGTCCCATTTTTAAGACCGCCACAAAAACGAGCATGTGAACTACCCGTATCTACTGCATCATCAAATGTGAAACTTGCTAAACAAACAAAATAAATATACCGTGCTCAAGATATTTAAATTACCCCACACTAGAGATCAACATGCAGTTTGATCAGAGAATTTCATTTTAAGCATTTGGTGTCGTCATCATATGAAAAAGTAAAGATTATGGAAATTTTGGTAAAAAAGTGAAGTTACCTGTAGAGAACGTCATCAGTAACACAGGAGGTGTGTATTGATGGGTTTATACCTATGCACAGCTGCTTCAGGTGAACAAATCCAGGTGAGTTTGTCTGAAACACAAGACAGTGACACTCTACAGCATTCAGAGCAGTTGAACTGTAGCTTGGTGTAGACAGGTTCTGCAGTCTAATCAGGGAACCATACCTTGGTGTAGAGATGTTCTAGTCTATTTTTTGAATTATACCTTGGTGTAGAGAGGTTCTACAGTCTATTTATTGAATTATACCTTGGTTAAGAGATGTTCTAGAGTCTATTTATTGAATTATACCTTGGTGTAGAGATGTTCTAGAGTCTATTAATTGAATTATACCTTGGTGTAGAGAGGTTCTACAGTCTATTTATTGAATTATACCTTGGTGTAGAGAGGTTCTACAGTCTATTTATTGGATTATACCTTGGCGTAGAGATGTTCTACAGTCTATTTATTGAATTATACCTTGGCGAAGAGATGTTCTACAGTCTATTTATTGAATTATACCTTGGTGTACAGATGTTCTACAGTCTATTTATGTAATTATACCTCGGTGTATGATTGTTCTTCAGTCTAGTTAGTGCACAAAACCTTGGTGTAGAGATGTTATCAAATCTAGACAGTAAACTATACATTGGCTTAGAGACATTCTATAGTCCAGTTAGTGAACTATACTGCAGACAAGAACAACATAGAGTTCCTCATCAATAAAGCAAATTTACAACCACTAAAATCAAACACAAAACTAAAGACATCAAAGAAAACTATGAAATGTCAAATTTGAGAAACCTAATGTATTTTTGGGCCTCAGGCTTCCCTCAGTGGTTTGAAAAGTTTACTATTCGCAGAACGTTGGTCACAACTGGAATTTAAAAAAAGGCTCGCCCAAAAGTACATTATTGTGCATATTTTCAGAAAGTTCATCCATGTTTTGAAAATCTTATGATGGATAGTTCTTCAGTACATAGCAATGTAATATGTTCTGATGTAAAATTTTTCTCACTTTGACAAGATATACTTTGGGACGGCACTTTCATTCAAATGATTTTCATTCAATGAAATACTGGGTGACCTTGACCTTATAAACACAGCATGAAGTACAGTGTTACAACACAATGTGTTTGCTGAACAGGAAACAAGAATGGTCGAATGAATTTCTCACTGATAAGAAACAGCGACATGCACGAAAAACTAAAGGATGTTTACTTTACACTGCATTATGAAATATTTAACAGTTTCCAAAAAAAAAACAGATACATATTCGGCTTTATATATACTTGAGGTTTTTAAATGGTCGTTTTCCAACAATCTGGCCATGTGGCTTTTTTAATTTCCGATACAGAGGATCATCAAGCATCATCAAGTTCTAAAGTGAGATACTTTCAACTTACCACCTGTGCGGCCATGGCTGAAGAAGGGCGGAATGGCGTACAGGTAAGGTTCAAAGTCTCCAATAGAGGGCAGCCCTGCTGCAGTCGTTCAATGTCCAAGATCATGCAGTCTTTGAGGGATCCAGATATGTCAAGAGCTCTCAAGTTCCGGCAGTTAGTCTGAAACCAGCCAAATGTTCAGAATAGAGTTTCAAACAAGAAATAAAGTCACTTGTGAACTAATGATTTTAATTACGACAGGGCATGGGTTTAAACACTAAAGTGGACAACTGTCTATCAACAATTATCACATGGCAACTTAAAGCATAGAAAATATCACTACAGTATGCATTACTAGACTAAACCGGCAGCACAATGTGTCATTCCAAATTCAAATACCGTATTTGTCCAGATTGCCGCCCAGGGTGCTTAAATTGGGAATCTAAGGAACAGGGGTGGGCGGTAAGCGGAGCATGGGCAGTTAAAATCAAAACTTTTGAGCTGGGATTGGGTGCTTACTGCACAATGGACCGATTTTACCCTCACGGGGCTACACTGAGGTCGGACTTCAAGCATATCAGTTAATATATTGAAGTAACGGAATTCAACGGCCTGAAGTGGAATAGCGCACATGATAAGTGGCACTTTGATCCTTAACGTGATTGAGTTTTTACGGTGCTCGTCATCTCTTCGAATCAAGGTATTCCTACAGGTGGGCGTGCGTTCAGTAGGGCAAGTTTCTTGAGAGAACAGCATGATCACGCAAGACTGCACTAGTTAGAAATGCATGTTTAAGGAAAGCACAGGATGTTATAAAGATTTGCTCCTTGCGAGAATTTGGTACTTGTACAAAGCAAGTACTCAACAATCCGATGATACAACTATGAGGCAATAGGGGTCCTCGGTCGGCTGGAAAAATAACGAATCAAAAACACATCATGTAAAGTCATCAGGTAAATCAAGGGTTAAAAACAGTGACGTTTTTGATCATATGAATGCAGACAGAATGGTTGTCTGGAGCTTAATGACAAGTTGATTTCCTGCGCTGTTGCTTTTGATTGGGCGCTTCCATTTTGGTGTCAGGAGTGCAAGTCATTAAAACATGCATTAAACCAAGACAGGGAACAGTGAGACCAGTTGCTTGTTACGATGGTTCGTGTCGTCTTGTACTCAAAACAATGCCACAGTTTCGCCTTTTACTGTGCTGTACGTAGTTACCATCACTATAGATGTGACTAGGTACAATGTGTCGGTGAAGTGCCGAAGTGCGACATTGAACCTGACAATACAATTATTCCTAAGCGGTTTCCATCCAAAATAATGTCGGTGAAGTTTCCAGTATCGTTGGTCATGCAACAGCCGAGTGTCCTCTTGGTTGTTCTTATTTCATTGCTCATGACCTTGACCTTTCTTGTAATGTCAGGGGAAGTCACAAAATTATAGGCCGCGGACTCGAAATTCCTGTCAAGTACCACTTTGCTGGTTCTTCCACAGCGATGAAATAAATTTGTCTCAGTAATCTCTCCATGCTGACACAAGTTCAGAGAGAGAGCCAAAGGAAACAATTGTGTCGCCTTCAGCAAAGAGCATGAGAATGTAAGTATTTTAAAACCATTAGCAAAGCAAGCTCCCGGTTCCACAAAAACTGAATGACAGTCACCGCAAGGTAAGTGAGTTGTGTACGTTTTGCACTCTTGGATTTGTGCTACGAGCGTTCACAAAAGCAGACACTTTAATGAAGTCTTGATCAGGAAAAATCGGGGGTGGGCAATAAGCCAAGCCAGGCATACAAAAATGAAAAATTGAGAATTTTGGGGGTGGGTGGTAAGTTGAGCAAGGGCGGTAAACTGGATGAGTACAGTAAGCTTCAGTGCACCAACATTCTGCAATATTTAATGTCAAAGCAGTAATCGCTGACTCAGACAACTAAATTTTGCCTAAACTGCTTTCAATTAATATAATTGATGAAATCATAAAATTCGCTTTCAGGCTCTTAAAATAAAACGAGACATCTTGACTCTAAACTCACCATTAACGATGTAAGCACTGATGAGCTGAGTGACATCACGGCATTGCGAGAAATGTCAAAATGGGTCAGACGTTCACCCATACTGTCAATGACAAACCTCAGGCACTTGGTGGACATGACATCACCCTAAATTTCGTAGAAACAAACGTTCATACAAACTGACTTATGCATAAACATAGCCAATGCACTTTGCCAAGTTAACCATTTAACAGGAAGAAAGATGCATACACACAACAATATAATTAGTCAGAACATTTCATGTTCATGGATGTCTTGTTTTCTTCCACACACCCAAAATACATCAACATACCACTACTTTTACTTAGTGTTAGTGTTTCAGAATTCACCTAGGACACAGCTCAACCTGGTGAGAGAATGGACCTGGGTATAAAAGAGTTACTGGCAGTGTACTGTTTAATGATACATCAACACAGCTCCACCTGGTGAGAGAATGATACTAGGTATCAAATAGTTAATGAAAGAGAACAGTTTAATGACACAACACAGCTCCGCCTGGTGACAGAACGGACCCAGGTATCAAAGAGTTACTGGCAGAGTACTGATCAATGTTACATCAACACAGCTCCACCTGCTGAGAGAACGAACCTAGATAATACATCAACACAGCTCCACCTGTTGAGAGAATGAACCTAGGTATGAACGAGTTCCTGTCAGAGTGCTGTGTTCAATGTTACATCAACACAGATCTACCAGGTAAGAGAATGGACCTAAGTATCAAAGAGTTACTGGCAGAGTACTGTTTAATGTAACATCAGACAGCTCCACCTGGTGAGAGAACGAACCTAGGTACCATAGAGTTACTGGCAGAGTACTGTTTAATGATACATCAACACAGCTCCACCTGGTGAGAGAATGAACCTAGGTATCACAGAGTTACTGTCAGAGTACAGTTAATGTTACATCAACTCAGAAACAACTAAAGTCTTGATGGTGACTGTTTCAATTAATAATAGTAGGACTTTGTGAGATGATGTACTATAGTTTGTTGAGTAATTCTTATCAGCTGAACTTTGTTTGTGGGGAGGCGATCATTTTAGGTATTGTTCGTAAGGTCGCTGATTATGCTTGATTGTCCTTAAGTCAAATGTCACGCATCGTATATTCGTATGTACATGAACGTAATTAGAAACAGATTTTCTGGTCCTTTCTATTCCTAAAAATTACTTTCTAAAATCAATGTAACATTGTATTCCATTGCACAAAACAAAGACCTAACATTATAAATATGATTTAGACATATTAATTACATTCGACAGTACATTAAATTTATACTTCAGTCACAGGCGGGTTTAGGGGGGCCCCTGACACCCTTGGCTGCTGCAAAAAAATAAAACATCATAACCGTGAGGAAATATTGAGTTATTAATTAACTCCAGTAATTAACATTATATGGCTGAAGCAAGATTTAACAATGTGGGAAGTTTTAGTACGTGTGTCTGTGTACGTGTGTTTGTGGGGGGCTCACACCTGATTTCAAGGGTTTGATTAAGACATCAAGTACAAAGGAAAAGGTAACTGTGGCTAGGTATGGCCATCACGGTCGACATTTGCATGATATCCCAGGTGACCGCCAGTGGTACTGCACACTACCACTCCGTTTCCATCGTTTGCTCCACTGTACAACGAAGAAAATTACTTCGATTGTTTAAACAAAACAGAAGCCGACATGTAAATTTCAACCGAAGCCTCAGTGTATCACTCAGAAATTCATAATTCTCTCTATGTCAAACACGAAACTCAGGACAATTTGCAAAGCAACAGCGTGGTTAATGAAACACGAACAATGAGCAATGCGGAGCGTTGAAATGCGCCCACGAATGCACCACAAACAGTGTGCTTCTAGGGTTTGTTTGTATCATAAAAATGGCCATTAGATGGCGCAAAATATGTCGAATTCAACCAAAATTGGGAACATGTCATCTTGTCTTAAGAAGAGAGGAATTTAACAAATTCCAGAAGGTTTAGGAGATAAAGCCACGGGCGCAAAACAAAACAAAACTGCCACTAGGAGGGGCCACAGTATTCAGTCATCAGAAAATTGTCGTCAGCTGTCCTCTTTATAGAAAGAATATACACGTAAATTTTTACAATCATCATTAGACTGGTTCGGATGATAGAGGGGTGGACGACAAAAAATTAACAGACTCAAAAAGAGTAAAAATGGCCATTAGGTGGTGAAAGTACGTCAAATCCAACCGCAAACGGCGAGTTAGCTTCATCTCACTAGTAGATGCCTATATACCAAATTTTATAAAAAATAATAATCCGTTGAAGACCTTTGAAGATACAGAGGCAAACGAAAAAAATAAAATTGCCACTAGGGGACACAACAGAAGTCGGATCCATCTGAAAGTTCGCTCATGTCATTCCATCCATAAAAGGAATACATGTGCAAAACTTCAGGAACACACGTCAAAGGGTTATGGAAACCAAGCACTGGACACTGAACAGATGCCGGACGGACGTGGATGACGGCATAATGCGTCCACATAAAAATATGGTCGCATAAGACTATTTTAAACACAACAACTTTTGTTAAGAAGTGGTTGCACAAAATAATTATAAAGTGTGTAACAAACATTATGGAAAGAAGCAAGTTAGTATACAAACGGTGTGGACCTTAAACAAGTACAGTGTACGTCTCTTAGTACGTCACTGTAAGTGGAAGCATGATGATGCAGCGCTAGAGCATGCGCACTTTGGCAGACAGATCGGGGGTTCAAGTCAATGGCAATAAACAATGTTATAGTTTTACACATTTCTTCTTTGATAATGCTTCAGAAAGGAAGGAAATACTTGTTTTTAGAGGCTGAAACAACATCCCCTCCCATTCGGGGCTATGCGCATCTACAATGATCGTGCCTTGCGCCATTGTTTACGAGACAAAGTGTTAGCCTCCCTTATGATATCCTAGATATGCCACTGTAAATACCTTGTGCCACAAGTTAATGAAAAATAATGAACACTCGTATGCTATTTGAAAACAAGACTGAGTAATTCACTTACATTTGTTGTTGACAAATCAATATGCGCCAAATTTGGCAGACCCGCTACTATTCGACACAGGGAGTCACTTGACAGTTTCTTACACCCCGACAATATTAGTGACTTCAATGTCCNGTCATAGCCTAGGAAATGAAGAAGTTTTGAGTAAAAATAATTATAAGTTTTGAGTAACAATTATTTCCGACAACTACATAATACATCAACTGTACCTCATGATTACAGACAGATGGCGCAGCAGTAGCAGAATAAGATACAGAATAAATCACAGATTTTTTAATAACATCTCATCCATGCACAACAAGGTTTAAACTGGCAGAAAAGTAGATCAAAAATGAGATGGAAAAAATTTGCCATAACAAAAAATCTAAAATCAATAAAATATTTGTTTTATTTTATTTTCCGTGATGTATTAGGTGATGCGCATTGTATTTAATTAATTTGATGCCTACCTGGACACACCTGTCAGACATGTTGGCACGCATCCAACCGGTCAAGTTTAATTCCTCCACCTGAGATAGCCGGTGGTCAACAAGCCATATCAGGCTGTGGTCAAACTTCCGTATGTAGCCATACGACAGGTCAACGTGTCTCCAAAGTGATGTCTTTAGGCTGGCCTCATACCAAAGTTTACATGTACGGGCTGCCCTGAAACACACCATTTGATTTTTGAGTACTACCAAAAATGATGAAATTATTTTCAATTTGCCACCATATGAGTGAGGGTCACTCTGAAACAGACATCATCAGACTGAACTATACCGAAACCTTTAGAACTTCAACAAATGTAATGGCATAAGAGTGTCTTCAAGACAATACAGAGTGCGTAACTCCATTTCATACTCAATTCAAACAGCGACATCTTCTGGTAAATACAGAATGTAAAGCAATATTTCATAATCGGTAGACATATGTTGGCTGGTCAATACAGAGTGTACAACATTATTTTATATTCACATTATATGGTACATGTATATTGTAAGATGGTAACCAATAGCTACATGTATTTATATTAAAGGAAGCAGTTACTAGTTAAGCTCTAGTGACGTTACCCACTGTGGATAAATAACCTGACACAATATGGCAGGAACTTAGCTACATGACTGACTGAATCAAGTGCAATTCAGCTGTAATCCCTCCAACTGAGAGCAACACTTGAGAGTTTAAAAAGGACTCGGCATGTGCAAGCTATGTTT
>NMRA01000099.1:972100-999506 GCA_002633005.1 Phoronis australis | reverse complement strand
TTGTAAGCATTTGATTTGACAGCACTCGGGCACGGCTCTTCTTGTGACTCTTCGCAGCATGGCCATAAATAATACCGGCTTCGAGCAGTCGGCTGCCATCATTGAACTCAGCCAGTTGGGATGCAGTCTGCTCGAGGATGCGTTTGCGGGCCAGCAGCTTAATGTCAGCCGAATATAAGTAGAGGGGTTGGTTGGTGGTGCATGAGCCAGCGAGGTAATCTGCACGCTCATTAATCAAGACACCGGCTCGGCCAGGTACGAAAGACCAGATCACTACATGATGAGGGTGGCGTGATCGGAAGACACCTCAGTTGGCAGGGAGGTTTCCAAATTGAACTTTCATCAACACTGCCATGGAATCAGTGGCAAAAGCAGAATTGACATATATGGCAAATTGCCTAGGGGAATACTGAAATAGCAGTTTTAAGGTATCTATTCTTCTGAAATCTGCAAAGTTCGGGATTTGAAGTGAAACATCATTGAACAGAATAGACCTCCGTGAGTTATAAAGAGAACAATCAAACACAAAATGTAGCTCATCCTCAACAGGATCAGAATCACAACACAAGTAAAGTCTTTCACTTACAGGAGTGTTTATATAACGACCAATTTCCAAGTGCAATGGGAGATTTCCTGCTCTAAGCTGAGCCAGAAGAGATCGCACGGAACAAGATAAATTAATCTTTACATACGGCTCAATTACAAACTCGTGCGTAGGTTCTTAACTTGGGTTTTATTGCAACAGACTCAGCCCAAGCATGTTTCGCGTATTCAAATAGTTTATTTCTAGCGTCTACTATGTTACAAATAGTCAAATTTTGAAAACAGGATTGCATGCCAGTTATGTTAAATTTTTGATTCCGTCTATCCAACCCTTTCTACCAACATAGTAGTCCCATAGAAATGCCTTCTTCAGTAACCTATCATCACCTGTGGTTACTAGTTTGTTACAAAGACGCAGCATATTCAATTTAAATCTATTTCCTGTGGAGTCCCACCCCATATCGCCACTAACAGTGTGAGTGGCTGTAAATCGGTTCATGTATATCTCACGATTGAGACTTGAAACCCGTTTTTGACTCTATCGATAGAAATACTATCTCCATCTAAAGAGTCACTACACCTGGCTACAAGAACTATATCTAATGAAATCTTTCTATCTGTGGATCTTGTTCTGTGTTCCAGATCACCGAAAGTAAAGGAAATGGTATCTTTAATGTATGCATTTTTAAGTTCCCGTGGTACATTTCTTCATGTGGCGGATCTCTTCTGCAAGTGTTTGCGGTAGAAAGAGCGTTGAAGCGTTGATTAAAAATAATGTGTCCTTTCCGCATTATAAGCGTCAAAGTGGCTATTCAGTTTTTAGTGCTTTCTAAAATTCGCAATTTTTGGATATGGTGCGTTCTCTATGTTTTTGCTAAACGTACAATGTTGGATTTTTCTCCATTGAAAATTATAACTAAAAAGCGTTTCAAGAGTAAATGTACTGTCAAATACTTCAATATCACAACCCTGGGCATTGAGAGATCTTGAATTTCCCTCGACAATGGACATACTCTGATTTATTTGTTTCTAAAAGATATTACAGAAGAGGTCAACGACACATAAAGAACGTTCTGTAGATCTCGCTTGACTTCGCAAAACCGTCTGAGTGAAGTGCATATGTTACTGGACTTTGGGCCTTTCTTCATCTCTGTTGAGAAGTTTAATGAACAAAATGAAAAGTTGTGAGTAGTTCATCACACCAAAACCGCTACATATGACGGCAGAAACTTTACCCTATTTCGTATTTTTAACCCTTTCACTTCCATCGAAATAGAAAGCGAGGTTCCGAAAAATGGTGCCAGAAACGCAAAACTGACTGTTGCCCAAACCCACCATTTCCTGCCAATTATGCTAGATATAAGCTAGTCTTAGTGCAAAGCTGTACACTAAATATACAGCTGGCTGGCTGGCTAGACATAAGCCAATCCTAGATTCTGAAAAAAAACTTCCTACACATTCTAAGAATGTGTCCCGAAGGTGCTGCTCTTCAACTAATTTTTTCGAAATTCTGGATTACTTTAGAGGTACCTGAAATCGTAGTCGATTTCTCAGCCCCTACGCAGAAATGTAAACTGTTATAGGACGCCGTCTTGAAGAAAAGTGTATCTTTAGCCGAACTAGTGACCTTTTCTCATTACCAACATGTTTACAAATACTAGAAACCAGATTCACTGAACCTCGTAGTAACGCCTACCTCAAAGCTACGCCCGCCAAACCCAAATATTTAAAGGCGAAGGCAACCTTTTTTCATGTCATTTTTAGCAAAAATAAGGTTCGTTGATTATCCCAGACATATTTTTCACTTATCTACTGCTTTTCGTAATTCAATTAATTACTCGTCGTCTACTCCGGAAGTGACGTTTTGGGAGGCAAGAATTTCGCGCCAATTTCTTTTCATATAGTCCGACTGTGAGAGCAGTCGATTCAGTCATTGTTCTACCTCGGTTGTGATAAGTTCGATCGTCGTTTGCTTCTGCTTACGAGTCAGTCAACATGCCACGCTGTTGCTGCGTACTAAGATGTACTCATTATCGTCTCACGTACAGAGGAAGAAGTGTCCCACTTGCCCGAGTGTCCACGACACGCTCCCATTGGAGGGTGATCTGAGCACCCAAACTGCTTACATCTCGCCGTGTGACTCCGTCGCCACACACCTGGCACCTTCTAAATAGCTCCAATACAAGTCCGCAATAAACTTATCAAACTTAGGCTCACCGATCTGTTCATTGGATGACGAACTGTCCTCTTCACTGGGTGTAGAACTGGGCCTGTATTCACTCCCACTACTCATCATCGCTGCAGGGCTGCTTACAGGCTCTGGGCTAGAGACTAACAGCACAGGGCGAATCACTGCTAGTTCCCGGAAGTGCATGCAATAGGGTACGTTCGGAGGCACGGGTGACAGTAGAGGAAGTGCCTCCAGTCACTGTATATAGTGGCCACAGCTCGATCGTGAGGCTTCTCGCTTCAAAAACGCACTTCTCGGGGTTGGCGACGGGGCACTGCCGGGAATCAACAGCGACGGTATGGTACCCTTCATTAGGCGTTGTTTCGCAGGGACGTTCATCAATTCAGCGTACATATCTCTGTCATAATCTGACGGCAGAAAATACTTGCCACACACTCGGTAATCCTCCACTGCTATGTACGTTGCCTGGACGGGTAGCGCTGCGTTCTTCATATGAACGAGCTAGCCTAGTACGGCGAAGTGTGTCATCCTTTGGAAAGCGACGCAAGGTACCCAAAGCGCGTGTGAGACGATAATGAGCACGTAGCAACAGCGTGGCACGTTGACTGACTTGTAAACAAAAGCAAACGACGACCGAACTTATCACAACCGAGATAGAACAATGACTGACTCGACAGCTCTCACAGTGAGACTATAATGAAAAGAAATTGGCGCGAAACTCTTGCCTCCAAAAACGTCAGTTCCGGAGTAGAGGACAAGAAATTAATCAAATTACGGAAAGCTGTAATTAAGTGAAAACTGTGTCTGGGATAATCAACAAACCTTATTTTTGCTAAAAGTGACATGAAAAAAGGTTGCCTTCGCCTTTAATATCTCGATTACAGTCATTACAGCGTCACCTTTATGGAAATGCGCAGAACTGGACAAAAGTGTGGTATACTTGCGAGCTTTGATACGATGTAAAACGTAACAATTTCGTAAAATGTAACAACTGTTGTTGTCATTGTTACATTTTACGTTGCTAAGTCTCCTAAAATGTGACAGGTTGTTACAGTTTACGTAGCTGTTACATTTTACGTAGTTGTTACATTTTACGGCAGATGCACATGCGAGAAATGTACCCTTGTTACATTTTACGAAATCAATGTCATATTTCAAAGAAATGGCCAAAATCGCGAAAAATAATATTTTTGGACGAGGGGTGCCGCCCGAAAAAATGAATATCTACCCGTTTAGACAGTGGCCTCATACAAAACGTGACCCATTCAGAAACTAATTTTGTGCAAAAATTCACACTTTCGCACAGTTCTGTTCCAAAAAATCAGAAAAGGCACCCTTTTAGATAGTATTTGTGGGAAATGACTCCATTTTTGAGATTTTTTTTGTTGTGAAAAAACCCTGGGTGCATCAGTTTGGCTACCCATTACCATTTTTATTAGTATTACATTACTATTAATACTATTGCTACCATTACTGCTATTACTACTATTACCACAGACTATTACCCGTAATCGTTACAATAATTATTATTATTATTGATATTTTTGGATTTATTTATTGAGGGCACAATGCAATGTACACAATACATGTTTAGCAAAGTACTAAAACATCGTGGTCCTCAAAGATTGCAAAATCATCTCAATGTTTTCATCGGGCTTTCCATAGTGGACAGCGAGTGCTGTTCCAAAGGATTTTAAAGGGATTCAGTCCCATGTTCAGCCTTAACGATATTATGAGGAACGTCTTGACAGCTGTGGTTGCAGAGTAGGTCTACTTCTTGGAAAAGAGGAGGTTGAGATATAAAATCTTGTTTATACCCGCACCAACTTCAAAAATTGATTATTTCTGATCTTGTATTGTTTGTAAATATAACTTTATCCATCTGTAGTTAGCCAAGAAGAACTGAATTCAGACTGCACTACTTTACTCGCGACTTTTTGCTGTTGCTTTGGCAAAATCTGTCAACCTGCCAGTAAATAAATGCGTGCTTTTACTTCCTTCACCACAATGTCTTTAAGAAATTGTCATTCGTAACTAAGGTGGTAGACAGAACCTGTCGTCATCAGAGACATTGATTTCGCTCCTTCCGTGTGGAACAAGTCATTAGCGATGACTCCAAGGCAATAAAACAATGGCCGAAATAAACCAAACTATCGTGGACTTAAAGTGTTGTTTTTCTATCAAATTGGCTTCCGAAATTGAATTCTCCATGAAAAATTTTGTTATTGTCGTTTGTTCCCGAAGAAATACGATAAATATTAATTAGCCAAATACGACGTCATTGTTGTGCTTACCAAGGGAAGTATGCTTACTGTAATGCCGGATACACAATTGATTTATGACTCTGAGCGTCAACAAAAGATTGCAAGAACGCTTTAACAATAAGAAAACTTGTTACCTGATCCTTGAAACTCCTTTCGTGTGGAGTTGAAACTGTAATGTGTGCGTGTTTGACTATACCATAAAACTACCCATGTTAAAAACATGTGAAGCATATAGGGACACATGCATCTATAAGCTCGACCTGGCACATTTGATAGAATTTCATTCAAACAATCCGAGAAAGAAGGCGTTAAGTGTGTGAACGGTTTTCTTCCGTGTGACAAGTATCTTGCAAGCTCATGATTAAATATGACGCTGCTGTCGTAAAATGTAACAATGGTACATTTCTCGCATGTGCATTCGAAGTAAATCGTAACAATTACATGAAATATGACAACTTGTTACGTTTTATGAGAGGCCCAGCAACGTAAAATGTAACAACTGTTACATTTCACGGCGTATCAGAGCTTACTGGCAGTATCCTAGCAAAATGGCGGCCACTAAGAATATTTGGTTGGTTTTATGGTGAGGTTTGAATTTTGAATTGTGAGATTAAATCCACTCATTATTTTGGTCCCCTAAAGGAATTGTTTACCGCAAGTGAAACCAAATGATTTGCGGTTTTGTCACCGCGCTTACAAAAGATGCAGTCCAAGAATTATGTTTTACGACGTCGTTTGTAAATTTCATACTCCCGAAAAAAAGAATCCAGTGCACCATTAGCAGAAATGCTTTTATACCGCATCAGTTTGTTAGATTCTTTCGGAAATATCGTCAAATCCACGTTTTTTTTCCAATACAGCCATGTTTGAGCCTTCCAAAAAACNGTAATATGGGCAATGTTCGAGCTTCAGCAAATATATGTGAATGTGAGACCGCATACACATAGGGCCAATATGTAAAAGTTTACTGGCCCGCTGCAAATCCACTGGTCTCGGGCCACCGGTCAGCGTGTATATCGAACGCTGAATATGGGGTTGTAACACTTACGGGGGTCTTGATGAGCTTTTATCAACTGCATGTGAATTTCTTGGCTGAATGCACCCTTTGTTTCTAAGTAACCATTGCTGTGCACAATATATGCACAATGAATCGGCGAAAATTAATTACTCTTAGACAAAAAGAATTTTACCAAAATGCTTGAAATCCTCAATAACGCAATATCTTTCTTCAGGGTATTTAGGCCCATACACCCTTGTGAAGCTGCGCTTCTATCCAAAATTAGGCGCATAGGCCTACGTATGAAATATTCATAATAAATATAAATGGGCAACCTTTTAAAATATCTTGCTTGTGAAACTTGAATTGTTACACGCAACGGTGGATGTCAACGGTACATGTCAATGGTTCATGTCAACGGTACATGTCAACGGTGCATGTCGACGTGTATTTAGTTCAACAAAAGGGTTAGTACAAAAGTACAAAAATGAACAGTTTTAAATGTTTAAAAACATTCCAAAAACACGCGCATACGTGTTATTTTTGCCTGCACCGGTGAATGAAACTCTGGAACAACGTTTTTGAAAAATACTTCATTTTAGATATCCTCGCACAGGCCTAAATACAAGAAAATACAGTTTACGCATTTCCTTTTTTCAATTTCAGCAGAATAAATCGATGACACGCTTGTTACAATCATTCTTTTTGTCTTGAAAAGGAGACAACGTCCTCGATGTCATATTTCTTTTAAGTACAATTCTCTGAAATATGTCGATAGAGTCTGTCAAGGGAGATAATGAGTCTATCCACAAACTTAGTAAGTCTGTATGTACAGGTAATATTTCAATCGACAGAGGTAGGTATGGACAAAAAATTCGCTCTCCCCCTTCACAGCTCCTGTACGATGTACCTGGCCGATTTGGTGCAAAATGTGTGATACCCTTACCGTTAACCCAGTATGCAAATAGGTGTACACAAAATGTAAGCCCAGTTTACGTTCAAATTTGATGTTTAAAGTCAAAGGAGAAAACCGAAATCAGTTTTGTTCTTAAGACTCGTCTGCTTGTCTATTTAAGAACTTATTTTCAAAAAATCGCTTTGTCCCTAAAGCGTCACCACTTTCTGCATATTGGGCTTATGTTACTAATGGATCATCTTTTCTTTTATACCCATGTTATAGACTAAAACTGGACTTGTTCAGTCATAATATCGCTATAATCAACGCGACGAATCATCTGTTGCAGATTTTCCAGGCCAACTTTGACGGTGAGACTCCAAAGGTGAACACCCTATTTTCTCCTATCAGAGCTCGGTGCATTCGAATTTTACCACGCAGCTGGCACGGCCACATCTCTATGAGAGCTGATGTTCTGGGATGCTTGTAAGATGTCAGCAGAGCATTCGGAGACATTGTTGAACACTTAATCATGAAATTTCACTAGTACAGTATTGATTTCGCAGTCTACGAAAACGATTATGTTTATCCAGATACTTGCTTTATATTGAGGTACGAGTCAAAATAGTAAAATTATGCAATCTTTAGATCTCTTGCAACAATGACCAGCTGTCGCTTATGACAATAAAAAGTTAACATGCTACATGCGTTTCTCTCCATTCCGAAAGTTACAGCCTGAGTATAACAAATGCTGCAAGAGTTCGGGGCATTTGTGCAAGAGAAGCACTCTAATGACACAAGCTGTCTCTATGTTGTACATAGATGGAGTCAAACAGGTTTATCTTTTCATGTGTGTGGTTAAATTAGCGTTGCAACACATCGACACGAAATCGATTTCAGTTTATGAAATCGATTATCTGATCTCGTAGCTAAAACTAAAATTAAAATGGAGAGAAATCATCTCGCTCGCAGCCAAATCATCATCTGGTATTGCTAAAAAAATTGAGTCACTGAAAATAGGACAGAGTTGAATGACCATGTCTGAGAGACTAGTTCATATCTGCTTAAAACCACCATTTATTTTGTTTTGTTACGTCATTACATTGCCAGCATTGTTAAACTTTCCTTTATAGTTCTGCATATCACAATCGTGAATTTAATAACCCCAAAACGAGAAAATAGAAGAAAAGACATTTAAACTGGTCTTTTAGCTCCAAGGACAATGAGTGTGACGTGTGAACGTACCCAGCGCCATTGTGTCATGTCCAGCAACACGCAAGCTTTTTGTGCAAACAAACATGTGCCATATCCGCAGTTTTCCGATGTCACGCAGGAAAGTGAAAAGAGCCACATCGTGGCCAAATACTAAGTTGTCACAAGCACCACAAACGCAACGCCTCGCCATTAATTGTTATACCATAAACTACGGGAAAACGAGCAGCAATATCTGACAACTTTTCCCTCTAAACACAATGGAGGATGACTAGCGCAGTCGTGATTGTTTGTGCTGGTGTAAGGTAGTATGTATCCACCAATAAAAGCTCGTAATTCGACATCAGCTAGTATGAACATATCCTCAGATAGTGTTTGCAGGTGTTGTAGTTTAGCATCTGATCGCCTGGTGGGGTTGTTATTTGGCGTTTTTGATATGTGGTGATTTTAAAAGGTTTTAAAACCTATTGGTATATCATTCGTCATCAGATTTAGCCAAATTGTTAGTCAAACGTAGGTAACTTGGGTCTACTAAACATCTTGGATCTCGGTCATCAACCTGAATAGAACTCTAACTAGGGTAGAGTTTTTGAAATTTTTTTATTAATTTTTTAAATTAATATGAGGGACATTATTGACTTTACGAGCTTTTAGCGCTATTTTGAGATCAGTCTTAGATGTGATAAACTATAAAACAAAGTTCAGGCCGTTGACTTTATCAGTTTAAAACCCTTAAAATACTCTGCCACTTGTAAGTGGGATTTAGCTCAACTAGCAAAATGTTTGACTGTGACCGTGAAGGCTCCAGATTCGATGGAGATGATCTAAAAAAAAATCACTTCTTTCGACAATGATGAAAAAGACATTAGCCTATACTCTCCTATTTAGCAAGTGAAATTTGGCTGCAAACACGGAGGTTGTAGGTTCCACTCTTCGTTGAAAGTGATCTTAGAAAACTATTTCGCGCCGATTATGCCCCTTTGAGATGTAACGTACCATATTTCGTGTCAAAAATCTTCCCTAAGACTCAAAACATCACCCTACGGCTCTGACCTGAACTTTTATGAGGTTGATCAGAAGGAACAATAAACTGTCAGTTCATATCGATCCCATCTTGTGAATGTACTCTATAATTTGAAGTTTTCAATTCACTCGTTCTCCAAACGCGTTTATGAAACAAAAATCGGGCGCGATAACAACTGCCACTCCATATAAAACAGTCCAAACTGGAGACTTCGGAAAAAGTGTCCTAAAAGAGCCCCAGTTAAAGGATTCAACAACTTTTCTAAAGGAGCCCCAAGCAAACGAAGTTTTTATATGGCAAAACACTGGCTCAAAACTTGCAAAATAATTTCTTATACTATTAAAGCTCTAACCAACCTCACTTCTTATTGTTTCTAGACGTTATAGGCGTCTGTATTGCAATTCATATTTGAGTAAAACAGTTTTACAAGTCAAAACCTCTAGGATTTGAAACGGTGAACACCACAAACACATATTTTCTTAATGGAGGTTTAGCGTTATCTATAAAATGGAGAGATTTCTGTTTAAATGCAAGAAGGTTCAAACTTCAAAGATTCAATGTACTTATCCCTACCCCAGTCATCAAAGGCCCAAGCTTAGATGACCAGAATTAAAAACAGACCAAGTACAAACTTAAGCAATAAAATTGCTCATCTGCAAAATTAGTTTGTGGTTGGACGTAGACACTTACTATTTTCGTTGTTTCTTTTACCCAGGTTACTACTGTTGATTTATTTATTTATTATGTGTTCTTTTAAACATCACACGGCTTGATTTGCCGAAGGTAAATGGACGGGAGAGACTATTCTCCACAGTCGTAAAGAAGATGGTTTTAACTTTCGTGATCGTCGTTTTTAGAGGTGTAACCACGCAGATGTTATGGAGTGTTGGGATGTCTAAGTACAAACAACAGTTAATGCCACCTGGTCTGTTGACACAGAGCGACTTGAATGACAAAAAAATGAAACGTACCCGAGCATATGTGAGACAACGAATAAGAGACGAAATCATGGACCGAAATATGGGATTAGGACTGCTTTTGGAGTATACATTACCGAGATTTGGCGCACTGACAAACATCTAAATTGTCGAGTGGATTCGAAGACCTTTGCAATTGGCCTAGTTCATATCAAATATCAACCATCGTTATATTGACCTTGTTATTTGATTCTGAAATGACCAAAAATACACATACTGCGATGCTTAAAGTCCTTCTCTCACGCGTTGTTAACCCTTATTACATGGTTAGAGGATGTTATAAGGATCCAAGAAGTACCTACCCCATAACTAATACACGATCCGTACTCGAAAAAAGTTTAAACGAACGCGCCACTCACGATTCGCACCCGAAGAACCACCGCCATTTTGGACTTGCCGCGAACCCGGAAGTACAATTCATTCAGGAACCCAGGCCGAGAAAACGCCGTCAATGCGACTGGAGCATTGCCTGTACTGTTCAGCCAGCAAACGGGGATAAAATAATCGACAGCGCGCCTTAATTTTAATAAAATCAAAGTGCGGACAATTTTATCGAATTTTCTGAAGAAATGTGGCGAATAAATTTTGACAGAAATTATTTTGCCAGACTCGGGACCGCAGCCTACCGGACCCGGTGCCGATCGAGACCAGACACTGGCGAACGGTAAACGCATGCGGTTGCAAGCTGTTTTGTCGAAGTAAAATGGTCAAATCATAAATGCTGCATATATTCAAGGGTAGTTTCAGACACTTGCATGAAATTACGGGCTGGTTAGNTTCCCAGACTTTGTATGAGCGCGGCACCAAGCCTAAAAGAATGAGGGGCTGGGATTTTTGGGAATGTCTATCTTTTACTTTAAGATTCAGTGGGTATGTTCAGAGCTATGAATTGCAGACTCTAAATTTTGGTACTTCCTGTCTTCTAGTGGAATATTGTCTCATTTTCTACTTTTTTCGGAATTCGTCCTTCTGTGACTGAGGCAGACCTTTTTGCAATTCTCCAAAAAGGGGGTTCGTTCGAGCACATAAGTATGACAAGTCCAATACAACATGTTATCATTTTTTATTCATTAACCCAAAATGATTCAAACTTTTAACATAATAAGTAACTTAAAATGGACAATACTTTACAACATTTAGCATTACAAACACTATTCAACAGGAACAGTTTCCATGATATGAAAGTGGACATACATGTAACTATTACCATGGTCACTAAATAGTGTTTCCTTACACCAGAATTTGAGAAGCATCATTTAAAAAATATGAAGTTGCAAGGAACAAGAATTAGAGGCTTGAAGCTTCACAATCCGACATAGCTTATTTCTCAAATTAAGATTATTCATATTATTGACTTGATAACCTGAAATAATTCGAATATATCTTATATTTTTGCACAAAAACACGAAAATTGAACAAAGTTTCTTTTTTGTAGCAACGTTTGTCAAAATGTATCAAGGTTAAATCTTCACAAATTACAAAGTAGCCGATTGAACATGCCTTTGAGTTCAGCAAAAGTCGCCATGTTGTCGGTGCCGCCAGAAATAAGACGAAGTCCAACGGGAATTGTGAGCACATTTATCACTTAATGAGTAACAACTGCGAGGCTGAAATTTGGTGAACACTGTGAAATCGTGCAGAATAGTAAGTAAAGATATGTCTAACTAAATTTCACCGTAATTTGTTGGCGAAAACAATTTACACAAAGTTTTAAACTCGTAACTTATCCCGCTGTCCTCCAATATGGCCGACGCGATCCTAACAAAGTGACCCAAATTTCGCCACAAAACTTGCAATAACTTTACAGTGCTTGCCCCGATTTTGATACTTTTTCGATTTTTACTGAGTAGAATGCACTACCTTTCCGATGATAGCAAAGTACTTTTTCAAAACGAGAAAAAAATAAAACCGAAAAAAATAGGTTCGACCCCTACTGGTTCCTAGGTTCGACCGGCCTGTACGTAAGGAACTAAACACCAATGCTATTTTAACATACTAAGTACGCGTAACATTCCAAAAAAAACATCAACGACCACTAACTACAAACTACATACGCAAACGAATCGCGAGATATTACTAACAAAACAAAATAATGAAGACTTTTCGAGCAAGCGATAGCACATTCAGTTACAAGGAAAAATGGCGGCTTTCAGGACAAGTTCCTGAACTGATGAGCCGGAAATGTGGGTACGGAAATAACCGATGACAACCGGTAATCATACGCTCAAAGAGAAGGGTTAAATACTGTTCAAAAATCGCTTTTGGCAAGAAAGGCGAAAAGAATATAAAGAAAGGGTGTCGAAAATAAGATTTTATGCAGTAAGTATTTTCGGATACTAGAACCACATGGGCAGTTTGCAAGAAGGACTTTAAAATAATTTAACATATGTAGAACATATTCTTATACCTTTGTAAGTTTTGAGTGCTAAGTACTATATGCTTTTGTTCACGTATTATTTTTGACATCCCTGTCAACGCCCGTCTTCTGTTGGCACCCAGGAGTAGTTGCCCTCTCCCCCCACCTCCCTGCCTAAAGTTGTGGTCGCTCCGACTAGCCAGACACATGTGTGGCTCCATTGATAAAGAAATGAATTTCCACTGGGCCTACACAAACGCTTATGAGCACATGTTTTTAAGTCCAGGGCCTCATCTCTTGACGCAGCCTTTGCTGAGCCTGACACTAAAAAATTAATCAATTACGTCGCATGATCTGAATACACCACGCCATCTGTTGGTTCACTCTAATCTTTTCAAGTCGAGTACAGGGACAGGATCCTGGACCCAAGTATTTACATGGAACAATTCAAAATGACTTGAAAAACTTCAAAAGCGCACGTTGTAAAAAGCACAATTAAACCGAATTTGCATGCCCTAACAGTTTTAAAGCAGTTAAACAGTTTAGCCGCGGTATTTCCGCTTAAAAATGGAAAGTTCGTAAAATTACAATTCACGACTTATTGCCCCTCCCCCCCCCTAAATCCACCTATGCATAGTCTACTGAAAAATTAGTCGGTATACTTCTGAAATGTGTTTCATTGTTAAGAAAACACTTGCGATACTGAAGCAAACATAATCGCAAAACTGATTTTAAGAGATGGTGACGCACTGGTTGTGGGTTTGAGTGTGGGTTTGAGTGTGGGTTTGAGTGTGGGTTGTGGGGTGCCGTTTGGATCTGGAAATCCATTATCTTGAAACAGCTGCCGAAGATATATTGCTGACTTCTTTGGCGTCCGTGGTCGCGAGGGGTCGCTGAAATTTACGTAATGAATGCCGAACTTCTCCGAATAGCCCTGCCCCCATTCAAAATTGTCCATAAGTGACCAGGCGGTGTATCCTTTAACGTTGCAGTCATCAAGTCGGATGGCTGAAATAGAAGAGAATTTTCTTTCAGTAGGCATCACTGGGACCGAAATCTTAAAGCCCGCAAATATGTTTCCACGGTAAGCAGGCTATAATACATATATCTCCCTCCTACTTTCAGCCTTAGACCATGAAGTGGGATGATTAGCTACAATACACTGCCATGTTAAAGGCTGTTTCATGTCACGCACCCAGGGGGGGGGCTCGGATTGGTAAAAAGGTCCGCCTCAGAGAAAAAACTCCGAAAAAGTAGAAAACGGGAGAAAAGTCCACTAAAATTGCAGGAACTACCAAAATTCGGAGAATGTACATTTCATATCTCTGAACATACCCCGTTTTTAGTAAAAGGTCCACATTCTCAAAAATGCGAGCCCCCTCATTTTAGGCTGGGTGCACGCATGTATTTTAATGCGTTAATGCGTTCCATGTCCTGGAATGAATATTTTTTGCAATCTTTGCAAATTTTCCCCATTTCTACCCAAAACCACTATTTTCACATTCATGAACAAGCTCTAAAAATCCGTCACAAAATGTTGCAAGGACAGCGATTGAAGTTATGAAGTGCTTGTTTTTAACCACAAGCATAAAGCGGTTTCGTTGTGACCTTCTGACCCCGAGTCTCGCTTGTTCAAACCATACGGCACGCACATTAGATTAACCATATTATTGATAAGCGGTTTCTTAAACAAAAAAATAGTGATTATTTTTCACCAATAAGGCGAATTTTTAGGAGTTAAATGTATGGACGCTTGGAGTTATTTTTCGAAAAACAGGCAAAAAATAAGTAGACTGGGGGAAATGATGGCCTTTAACAATCGATTTTATCATCAGAAGGGTCTGATTGACATAAAATACTTTTGAACGGTTTGAAACTGCTGACACTCCTTCCTCACTCCTTCATAACTCGACGTTTCATTATGCCTTGGCAGGGAAAGGTTCGAGACCTATTTTGTGGGCTGGGTTTACCTGATTTATGATTTGAAATTTCTCTGAAGGTACGTGTAAAAATCAAAGAGTATATCAACAGCAACAACAGAAGGCTAAACAGGCACCTGAGTAAAGACGTTATAAACACCACCTTTATCATAACGACAAAGATGACATCTGTTATCACAGTTACGTGCGTTTTCAATTTTATTAGCTATGCCCTGTCAAAAGAGGCAGGTTACCGCGCAACTTCAGTAATCATTCTACATTTGTTTGGAAAAAGCACTCATTCAGTATTGGTATAAATGTTCATGGTTTCATACCTTTCAACATTTCATTAATGTAGTGTTTGTAGTAATAAACACGAGGCTCGTCATCCAAAGTTCCATTACAGTCAGACACACCGTTCTCAGTGACGTAGACTGGTGGATTGCTGTACGTCTTCTTGATCCATCCCAGTATTTTCCGCATAGCAAATGGTGTCACTTTCAACCAACCGGAACAGGATCTGAAAACGCAAACAATGTACGTTAGTGTAAGTCTACGTTCTCTTTTCCTCACATTTGATAAATCTGCGAGTCTGGCTTTAGCTACTGGTTTGTAATACTTTTGCGTGTGGCACTGTAACGAGCAGTTTATGGTAATTTCTCTTCGACTCAAGTCATCGCACAAAGGTGCCGCTTTGAGAAAATATTGAAAATACCATTACAGCTGGTGCCAACAGTGACAGGTTTACATTGGGATAAAAGGGGTAAATGTATCTAACCTCTCTTCATAAATGGTCTCCTTTGTTGATGGGGTACTCCCAAAACGAGTCAATAAACATCAAAATTTNGGAACCACTGTCAGATGACGCCCTGTTGGAAAGGATCGTGAAAGTCGATCCGCCAACAGTATTGCGTTTTGCAGGTTTTGTAAAGAACGCCTCTTAAGACGTTTTCTGAGAGTACAGTAACAATAGACGATTTGCAGAAAAAGGTTGTTCCACCTGGCATTTTATAAACATATGATTCTATGTACACAAACACGCCAAATAGAAATCGAAGAATAATGGAACAAATGACCTTGACTATCTGCGCAAAGACATGCGCAATACTTTAGCAAACACGAAAACGCATTATTTATATATTTTATGCGCATGGTCCTAAATATGCAAGTATTATACTTAACAGGGATCTCCTACCCTAATGTCATATGTGACAAAGTCTAAATCCGACATAGCTACCTACCCTGGCCAGTCGGGGTCCACAGCACCACCGTTACCTTTGTCATTATCATAGTTGGGTGGCATCAAAGGCTTGTTTTCGCTAAATACCAGACCTGCGCTGTAGAAGTTAAGGCCAAAGAAATCGGAAGTTCCTAAAAGACGTCAAAACCGTAGTTCAAAAGACACACGCAAGTTGAGGAGTTGAAGAGCCGAAAAAGCGATTTGTCACTTAACAAAGCAAACTAATTTCCCAAACGCCCTTGACGAAGTGAGCAACCAGAAAAGGTTAATTGATGACGAAATAAAACGCGTAGATAGAGCGTAGCGGCGTTGATTCGTTTTGCGAAGTAACTCATATTTGTACGTATGTTTTTTTACTGCATTTTGACGTCGTGTTTAGCTGGCTAAAAACAAAAATTAAGTAAATATAATTATGGTCTCATAAAATCTGTCTCATTATCTTCCTTATCGTAACAGGATTTCATTCCAAAACAATCATTGGCAATGCGTTTGTGCGTTATTCTCGAATTCGCAAATTTATGACCGGCCAACCTTAATAAACTCTGAAGCGTTTTTTTAAGTCACTATTAGGTTCGACATTCTTCTAAAAGGAACGTTTCCATTTTCATTTTCAGCCAGCTAAACACGCTAACTTACTGACCAAAATGTAATTCATCTAAAGAACATCAACTTTTTATATTCTTTTCTGAAATTTGTTTAATGGAACGAGAAACAATTAAATGGACGTTATCGGATCGAAAGTGGCTTATTGAAACCAGTAGAGCGGGTAATCGAGCCGTAAACCCTCACAATTTCAGTCAAACGCTCTGCTGGCAGCGCTAAATTCTACGCTCTCGGTAAATGACAGGGTATTTTAAGCGCATTTAACTGGTAAAGTTATGTGCCTTGAGCGAATGTCTGGCAGACATCGGCGAGAATTGACGATTTTTAAATAAAATCACAGGTACAATCGATTTTGTTGTTTTATTGCTGTCGTCAAAGCTAATAAATGCGAAAGTTCTATCTCACCCAAGAACAACCTCAAGAATGAATTTAGCCGTAAAACCGGTAATTTCCCTTCGAGTAATGAATTCGACAGCACTCATGTTTTCCAATACAACGTCACGCATCCAGCATTAATGATCAAATCCTAGTGGTGACAAAACGAAAAAATGACACTGATTTCTTCATGCTGTGATTCCAATATAATCTTACATAGAGTCTATGACGATATCCCTATACGAGTAAATTTTTACATCATGATAACAGCGATTATGGCCGCAGGGATAAAATAAATCATGATCAAATAATTACATTTGACATAGAAGGGCTCTTATCTCACCACATTAAATAAGAGGTAGCATTTGAAATAACACGTGGAGTTTGGAAGTTTCGCTCTTTACCTTTATTTCGTCTCTTCTCTTCGTCAGAAAATTCCGGAAGTCTCGACTTGGGCAGATTCTGCGCCATGCTGTTGTTGTAGACACGTGTTTTCATTATTTCCGGGTAATCTCCGTTTACAAAGATGGGATTCGCGAACCACCCAATGTCGAACTGTAATGCTCTTTCTGAGGCCTCAAGGTCTCCAGGAATGCTCGCGTTCCTTGGTTCCGACCAGCCACCATTGAGAGTGATGCCGATTTGCCCTGTCAAAAAAGTACACGTCACAGTGAGAGAGGCCTTTGCAGCTCGTTTTTGTTTCGCTCTTACAGTTTCTCATTAGAGAATTGAAATATTTCAAAGCAACCTCCAGGATAAACTGAAGGAGTTATATAAAAAATCAGCCATTGGACGCATGGTCACCATGTTTGGTAGTCAGTGAATAACGATCGTTGTTGTCGCCAACAGCATTTTTCCCGCGAACTAAAACACTATTATCTTATAATAACACGATTGTTGAAGGTAGAGTGTAATTTATGAAGTTACCTTTTTGTTTTGATCTAAAGTCATCGTTGTACGTGTGCCAAGCCTTAACGTGTGCTTTGATCAAGTTGTGAGACACGGTATAGGGATTTGTCCCAGGGTCATATTTGCCTGGAGCGAATGCTGCCACACCATAGCCAAGCCATGAGACAATCCAGGGTTCGTTAAACGTGATCCACAGCCCAACCTAGTGGTAAGAAACGATTTGTATAATAAGTTTCAAAGTTTTAAAGAATAGCAATACGCACTTTTCGGATACAGTGTGAACTGCCCAGGCGGTACTCAAACAGTTGAATCAAACTGAGTGTTAAAATGCGGGGCTGCATAAAATTATACTTTGAGCAAAAACACTAAGCGAGATCCAATTTAGACCAGTGCGCCTTGGACAAAGGCACAAAACAGTGAGGTTAGATTTACAGAAATAAACCTTGATAGGGCCACACAATGACATTATATTATTCGGCAATGACTCATCCGAAAGGTAGGTCTAAATATTTCGGATCTCCAAATACGGACTACGATTTTAGAGCCAAGTATCTCCAAGTCTAGTGCAACGCATTTTCTTCATTTAAAGTAAATAAAAAACAACTAAAAGTCATGACGAATGCAACACGGCCACCTTTATTTTTCTACCAAATGCAACCAAAGCAAAACTAAAACTTATACTAGATACGAAAGCAGTTTAAGCTGCTGTACACTTGCCGTCCATCACCGAATAACCATTTGGTTTAGACCACCTACTGTTATGTAATTGGTCTCAAATTTTTCCTTCATTGGTCAAGTTCTATGTAAGCGGGGCTTCGAGCGAACCAACAGTTCGTTAGTGCCTGAGGCCCCAGTCTACAAGTTGGTTTGTCACGGCGTGTTATTTAATTCGCCGACAATGGTCTCACTGAATAACGAAGTATCAGTTCTCACTTTTCTTCTGTGTAAGAAACAAGTTGATAACAATTTTATGGTGGTAAGTGATCTAAAATGTTCGCTTCTTGGACAAAATTCGTGTTTCATAACTGTTTTAATTAGGAGTAACTTTTCTTAAAGACGTGCTTCAGGAACAAAAATTAAACTTTCCAAAAAGAGGCTGACACGTGGTATACACAAAAGATTGCGAGTCGTTCAGTAAACTTGGCAGATGACACCAGCTTAAATTGGAAAATTTACGTAGTCTCATTCCGACACTCTCCCTTTCTGAGATTAGTTTTAAGTATCTCGATAGATGTCGCCAAGAGCTTTCTATTATGGACGCCGTATGCTCGCCACTGTTTTTTATCGGAGTCGTTTTAGGGATTTGCAGCCTTTGGCCGTGTTTCAGAGGACAGTATGCAAGTGTTTTGTCGCCTAGTAATATTTCTTTCCATTCTTGTAGGTGTTTTGCTCTAGTTCTCTCGTAAGTTTGGTTCTGTAGGGTTTATTTGACGTCTTTTCGATCTGCCATTGTTTCATGTTATATGTTAGTTGTTACCGATTTTGCAGGAGGCCAATCTCCCCTGTGTTTCATTGGACTTGGTCATTTGGCCTTGTGTGGGGTTTGTTTTAACTTCCTCTTTTGTGCTCTGGATGCCAATGTTAATGGTACAGCATACTGTCACTATTCATTGTTTTCTTTCATTTGTCGCCAGCTTGTACCGGTAAAATAAATGAGCCACACAGTGACTCTGGCGTTATTGTGCAATGCGCATGCATCAGTTTCCGGTCGTCTGTAAATAGATCAGCTTGGCACAAAAGCCAGTGTAATTTCGCAGCACCTGTTTTTTCACCAATAATCTTTCTAGAATGAAGCATGATTTTCACATGTCGATTTTTCAACGGGGTCTCGAATACTGAAATTGCAAGTTATTGTCAAACAAATGTATATATCAAAGTCAAGCATAACTTGCCTTCAAACGTTACTCAAATTCTTCAAGATGAATACTGTTGAAATGCTCAGTGTTATCAAAGAAACAAAAATCGTTTACCAATTATTTCATCAAAAAAATTGCAACCAACATCATTATATTTGCAGCAACCGGTCTTACCATGTCTCCAAGTTCTTGAAACATGAGTCGTGCGTAATCGTTGAAGTGTTCGTTTGTTGTTTCATTCAACCACCCGCCATCGTCCTCAAGACCTTGCGGCAGATCCCAATGATATAGCGTGACCATGGGTTTGACGCCGGCGTTCAACAAGGCACGTATCAATGTCTTGTAGTACGTGATTCCTACACGGTTGATGCCGTCAGCTAATTTTCCTGTGGGTATGACCCTGGGCCATGATATAGAAAAACGGTAGTGAGACACCTGGAATGTATTTTGCAAAATTCGTCACGTGAGTGTGCGATTCAGGTTAGTTATTAAAAGGTTTTGGGTGTTTAGATTTGCCTCGACAGATAATACATATGCGGAAAGGAAGTCGGTGCCCTTATAAAAGAACACTATCGCATCATCATACTTATATCCGGTCAGATTGTCTCCACATATAACCAGAAGCAGCATTAACACACAATGAAGCATGGCATTATCTTGTACAGTCGGGTATCAAAAGCAATGCCAATCGCCCATTTCTGCTTTTGATAACCTCTTCTGCTTCCCTTTTTGTAAACCGCCTCTTTTAAGCAGACTTGCGACATGTTTTATTGGTTGTCCTAGGTGAGCCGTCTCCTCGTGGACGAGACAGTCTCGCCACTTGGTGACTGTGACACTAAACCCTGTTTCGATTGTTTAAATCAATCTTCGTTCTGTCCCCTGCTCATCCACCATTTGATCATTTAGATTTATCTTAAAAAATACTCAACGTGTCACTCAGTAATGGTCATGTTCTTCATGGGAAGATTTAAACTTCTGTTATCTCGCAATTCTCCCATTAAAGTCAAGCTTATCCGTTTAGCAGACTTTGCAGAGCTTTAAAAATTGCTCCTAACTTGCAAGGGTTGACTAGGATTTTAAGCATCATTTTGTTTAAGAGAATTGAAATATTTATCAATAGGTCCAAACTTGCTTACTATCCTTTTAAGGTAACATATCCCTGCTTACTTATTGTATTAACCTACATAAAGCGCATATTATCAAACGAAATGTTTCTTCAGTCTTTTCATGCCTTGGTCTCCATCCGTAACAAATACTTCGCAGTGTCAGCAACCACAAGAGACGACGGTCCAAACTTTCGACAGGACTGGTAACCGTTTTAAAACTTTGCCGCTTGATAACAATTCCAATATTGGCCACATGGCAAGGGGAATTTTAAGAGTTCCGTGGACAGTAAAAAATTTTGCACTTGCGGCGAAAACTCTCAACTTGTGGAACGGGAACAGTGAATCCAATATCGCAATTCAACACTACAACCTCACGGTTCAATGGCCGCCATTTTGGTAAGATAATCTAGTACAAAGCTCCCTTTAGGACAAAGGCCACACTTCAAGTGGCTGATTTTGACTTTACCACTAGTCTAGGAAAATAAAAGCCTTGTATTATGACACCTCCGAAAAAAGGCATAATTTACAGAAAGTACATTTGATGGAGTTTCTCAAAGATTAGGCAACTCAACAAAGCCATGTCTTTGCCTTGGTGCGTCCACCAGAAAAAATGAGATGCTGAAATATCAAAATTCACTTTTGACCATTCTGTTCTTAAGATCACAAATTCACGTTTGCCTCGGTGCAAGAGAGGGGACAAGAATCCAAGTGCTCTTACACTCAAGATTCCAGAAATAATTTAGGTTAAAATATGTCACTACTAAACAGATATTTGCCATTTCCACTTGTCTGAAAGGTAAACGTATTCACGCTAAAATTTCCCCACTCAACAAAAGTATGATTTTGCCTTTGATCATAGCATACTCGTGAAATAATCGCGTTTCACTCGCGTGATTTTTGCGAGGTATCGCGAGGTCTTGCTTTTCTTATGTTTACGGAAGGCTATTTTGTTTGCTGCAGGTAATCTGCCTAATTTTTTATTGTAAGAAGGAAATTTCCCGTTAAAGCAGCTCGGTGATGTTTTATCGTGTACTTAACAATACTTGACCGGCCGATGGCTCTTTTTTACTGACAGGAAAAACACAAGAACGGATTTTTTGACAGTGATTGATGACAAAGAATCCTAACACCTGTGACGTTACTACACCTTTAAGTCCTTAAGCAGCTGAACATCTTCCATGAACTTGTGGTAACTGTCGCAGGCGATGTCTCCGGTATCGTTGTTGTGAATTTTGTTGGGGGTATGTGCAAACGTGTCCCATATACTCGGCCCTTTTCCTGAAGAAAAAAAATCGTTATCTCACAAACTGGAAAAACTGGGCACGGTTTCGAGTTGCGCCTACCCACTGGCGCAGTAGAGTACGAGGTAGAGTTACTTCCTTGGCGCAGCGTCCTCATGTAGTGAGGGAGGCACTGCAAATACATGAGTTCATAGTTTCGAGTTTAGCATGCCCAGCGGGTGCGCACTCCCGTGGTGCGAAACTAGGTAGAGTAAACGAGTGGGTTTTCACATTGCACTCTTTGGGGACAACACATGGCAATAAACTGATAACACCAGTCCGTGAATTTTGTGTGTTGTTCCGACATAGAAATGTTACAATTTGTTCATGAGGTTAGTTTTTATCCTCCTAACCTCGGCTTCACTGGCTGGCTGCAGCCAGGTTGATCGGCTATTTAATGGAAGTAAGGCCCTTACCTACAGTTCTAACGTCTCCAATTTATCAACTGAAAGATCCGACAGCCTGAATTTGTAACGGACCACGAGCCTCACCGTTATGTCCGTATACACTTCAAACTTACGCCGCGATTCAAAAAGAATGCAGAAGTTTTGCTGCTCTTGCGAGGGATGTGCCCCACTACGCGGGTCTGGACTTTGAAAACAGAGACAGCGTACTTGTCAAAGAGCGAGATTGCATTGTTTCTTTCCAGTACAGATCTTCTCCGGCCTCAAACTTCTTTGTGCATGTGAAAACCGTGAATCGAAGACTAAAAAAAAAAACTCGACCAGTGTTAGCACGCGACCAAGAAGCGCGCGCTGCATAATGTACCGACTGTCATCGAAGATTAATCGGGTAACATAGCATCGGCAAATAAATATTGGCACTAATTTCCGAAAGTTTCCAATACCGTAAAAAGCTTCTGCATTATTTTTAAGAGAAATTATTTAACTAATCATAATTGGTGTTTTTAAGGTCAAAATGACCCACTTCGCACCCTTACACCCCAAATCTTCCGGGAAATAGCTGTTACACTACGGTCACGCATCCACTCACCCGGCGACTCAATGAGTGACATGTCGGTCTTACCGAAAAAATTCTCGAACGTTTTTAGCAGATGAGGCCAGCAAGTGCTAAGCCGTAAATATTAAAACACGCTCTGCTTGACTGTTTGACTTATTTTTTTATTTTTTTTTTTTGGATACAATGCACACCTAGATCATTACATTACTCTGGCAAATGAACTCTGACAAGCACACGCACGCTTACTCTCACACACACGCATACAAACTTCAAAACAAACGTCACGTGACAACAACATGTGTTCCCACAGAGATTTTTCTCGGGTTGCGTGCTACAATCTAGCGTAGATTTGGACTTAATCTGCAGTTAATCCAGACTTCACAAGAACTTAAAAATCTTAGAGACGCTATTTGGAAAACTTGAGGAGGATTTCAGGTAATTTGTTGAGTCAAAGCTGTATTCTTATTTAAGAATTCAAGCCCTATCGACGATTGCGAGACCAGCAGCTACGCATTTGTCGGCAAGATTTCGCCCTGGAACTTCAACAAAATTTTATGAAAAATGATCGTAATTTAACAACGAATTTTGATAGCAATGTACCACAATTTTGTAGAAAGTAAATAATAATAATCTGCACGCTTTATCTTAGCGCGTAATGCATATAGTGAGCATACGTTAAGTGAGTCGACCCAGAACAGGTGATTGTGCAGAGGCATTATCCTCAAAATTGCTCATGTTGGCTTGGTTCTGGTCAAGCGAAAACAAGTTTTTTTTTCACTACCAACCGCCGTGGAGTATTTGTTACTGTTTCTTTGAAGGGAGATATTGTTGGGCAGTTTCTAAGATACGTTTTCTTGCCGCCCTCAAAATGAGCGCTGCACACTTTATGCTACGAAGTCGGAAAGAATTCACGAAGTCGGCCTTTGCTACCAGCTCTACCGATGTCTCTGACCCATGTTTAACGCAGTTCTTGATCCTTGGGAAACAGGTAGTAACTAAATTTTTTATTTCGCTAACTGGTATTATAGCATGCCAGGCACACAACACGTATAACCTCCCTGTGGCCGGTTCGCCCCCACGCTTGCCGACGTACTTGTTTACCGGCTTAACCACAATGCAACATTCTGACCCATTTCCAATATGGCGGCGTTGCAACTCCGCTATTGCAGTGATTTCAACACTTGTTTCGAAGACTAATTTACAGTATGAATGTTGATCTAGGATGAAGGACGTCTGGTTTTGCTAATTACCCGATTTATACTAAAATCATCTTCATTTTTAAACGTAAGCTGTTCTCGGGAAGAAAAACGAAGAAGTAATAATGCTGAATATTTTGGAAATGGAATAACGGCAACCATTGGCAATTTTATCGATATCCTTCGTAAAATGTAAGTCGAAACAGCTCTTACTCTATCCACCTACTTGGAGAACTGTGGCACACGGGAATTGGTTTGTCTACTCAACCTAATTACATATATAAGATGGTGGACGAAATCGTCGACTCGTGAACTGATAGCGCACAACAGTTTTTGTTCAGAGGTTTCGGACTTAAGAAACCAGGTCTAGGAAGCCCCGTTTTCTGTTGTACAGGGTGCACAAAACTTAAAAATGTGAACAGTAAGTGAGCGAAAGACTTCAAAAACCTTGCAGAAAATTCGTTATTCCAAATTTAAATTTACAAACCTTTCGTAAGACTTCCTATATGCAGTTTTGTTCTGTATCCAACGCGTAATGTATTTATTGCTATTTTCAACCTATGATGGTCTCACCAGATAGGCCAGAATATTAACATTTCAGTCGTAAAATGGCGGATATGTATATGCATGTACAATAAACACATATCAGGCCGATAAAACCGGTGTGTTATTCACACTGTATGAATACAAGACAGTATCGTAAACAAAAGTCATCGACACTAAAAAGATGCACTCCGAAAAGGCGCAACCACAATTTCTGGGATTCACATTTCCTGAACATAAATTTTAAGCACCGATTTGTCTGTACAACAGACCACATTTACACTTCCTCCATCAGCCATACCAGTTTGTTTGCATAAAGCGCTGCCTGTTGAGAATTCGATCAGCCAATCAGAAACGCCGGTGTAAAAAAATCCCGAGGAAAATTAAGGGATACCTGCGTGCTAGCGACCACCTAGCGTCACGCAGGGAACCAGCGAGGCCACAATGCCACCTTGCTCATACCTTCCTGAACTGCCCCACATAGCAACAGTGCTGCTCACTCTGTAAGTATTGGACAAACTAACTCTACCACACGCCGCTAGGTCTGCTCACTCAGCCTACTTGGCGGTCCCTGTGTAGCCATCTGGCACTGTATATTGAACGTTAGCTCACTTGGCAGTTTGAGTAACCATCTGGTACTTAAAGATATATTTACCGTTTTGCTCGAGCCCAATACCCATCTGGTGTCGTGTACCCATTTGGCACTCGTTGGCAATGTACACATTCTTTCTATCGTACCCATCAAGTACCTAATGTATGTGCTTACTGCTGTTTCGTGATAACCTGTACCGGCACGTAGTACGTAACATTGCTTTCGTGTACCCAGCCGCGACCGAGAAATCACCAACACATCTCCAAAAATAAACATTCATCAAATCCCTATGGTGTTGGATTATTTATACCCAATTTTCACGCATTTTAAAATACGGTCACATATAGGAGTTCTGCCTATTACTCGCTGCTGAAAACATGGCAGGAAGTATCGCTTAANCCACTCCTATCTCTTCTTCAGCAGATCCATTTGATGTTTATTACATTCCTGACCCCCCTGGACAAAATCCTACAGGCTCGGTACCTGCACATTCTCCAATAACCTACTTTCATCGGCTCAGCTCTTATTACTGAGTCTCCCTCTTGCTTATAATTTATTTCTCGTAATTTATATTACCTTTGCTGCCCAAATTTTTTCTTGGTTTACTCTATAATTTGCCTATGTGTATTTTTCCATTACAGTGCTCGTGTTTTTTGTTTTCAATATTTTTAAACAAAGACACTTCACTGACAACTTTGAATTTGGCAAACTAAGATCGGCCATAGTGAATGCCTTGCGTACTTCGTTGGCCCACACACACCCGCTAGGTGTCGCCACGGTCCATGACACAATAATGGCGGCGGCCTTGGTGAATATTCTTGTTAGCGTATTTGGTCTCACCAGATTGGCCAGAATATTAACATTTCACTCGTAAAATGGCGGATCTGTTTTGTAACTTATTCGTTTAACGTCTGATCGGTATCCCGATTAGACACTCTATGTGCATCTGATAATAACTCCACACTGGAAAGCGGTATAAGATGTGCAAAGTGTGCCAAAATAGTGAGAGTCTATTTTGAATGCAAATGCATTGTAATTGAATATACATTAAAATGACTAATGACTCTGGTTTTGGGTTATTTGTCCCTAATAACGAAATTTGTTGCATTGTGTCATAAATTCCTTTATTTGGGCAAATAAACATTCATTTTCCTGTTCAGTGTTTGTGTAGCACGCGGGAAGCACTAGATCTTTTGTTCTCTCTCCCTCTCACTCTCCCTCCCCCCTCTCTCCCNTCTCCCCCTCCCTCTCTGTCTGATTCTCTCTTACTTCTGCCCTAGGAGATGAATCCAAGTCCTCTTTCGCTTCTAATTTTTTCTGAATATTACAGCTCTCCATATATCCCATCTCTCCCGTGTAGAACGCAATCTGCTGCCGATTATTGTCGCTTTTGTACACCCTGCTGGTGCGCCACAGTGACAGTACATGTCGTTATCAAAGGATGAAACCACTAAGGAGCTCTTTTCTTTGATCTGGCGTTGAAAACCAATGAAAATTTCTGCTACTAACTACAACACTAGACAAACTATCCCGGTCACGGCTCCAGTGCACCGACAACTTGATAAGCGAGCCAGAATGCCTCGCTGGTTCCCTACGTGCCTAACCAGCACGCTGGTATCACGCAGTAGCACGCGCTTTAGCATTGGTTGATGTAACCTCGGCAGTCATTGGCGGACGATTTTTAGCCGCAAATGGCGTAGTAGCAACTATTTCGTTTCTACAACAGCCGCGTGCTTGAAGCACATACATGTACAGTGGTCGATAAAACCCGGTGTGTTATTCACACTGTATGAATACAGGAAAGTATCGTAAACAAAAGTCATCGACAGTGGAAAGATGCACTCCGAAAATGCACAACCACAATTTCTAGGATTCACATTTCCTGAACATACCTTGACACCAAAATGTGATTGACAGGTGACTTACACGTAGGCCCTACGTACGTGCTGAATACCGCCACTATCTTTGGCCATAAAAAAAACGAGATGCATATTGAAAGAGGCCGTTATATTACTTGACGGCATTTCCAAGTCACGATTGTCAGCCGACTGAGACATTGCGCGATAACAGCGGGACCGAACAGTGCCGCAGTGCGATATTACAAGTGATATAAATAGGATAATCTGGACATCTTGTATGAAAAATAAATGTTTTTCCACCATGAAGTTTGGTACGGTGATCGTTTAGAATAATGAATTGAAACATTGCTGTTCTCTGACATTTTGTAACATATTTATGCAGTTGCTTGAAATTTTATTCTTGATCGACGACTGGCTCGACCACCCCCGATCCTTGTCTTACTTCTTTGCATAGCATGTTTGGCGCAACGGCAAGAGAGCAATGCCGGGCTGTCGAGATAAGACAGCTA
>NMRA01000099.1:960496-971278 GCA_002633005.1 Phoronis australis | reverse complement strand
CCTCGTCACCACTGCTGTGAACAAGGTCTCCGTCACTCACACTACTGTCACTGTGATACGGGTCACCGACTCCAGCCATTTTCAGCTTACAACACACTAAACAATCCCTAAATCCAACGCAGTTGAGTTCTCTACTAACCTATCTTGCCGCAGAATACTCGCCGATGGAAAGTGGTGGCGACAATTGGTGAAAAATAGCACAAAACAAAAGTAGAATAGAACAGATTCGCACAGTAAGCTCAACGCAAAACCAAGTGGCGGGAAGCGCTTGCCTCCTAAAACGTCACCTCCGGAAAAGCGGACGAGTAATTAATAAAATTACGAAAAGCTGTAATTAAGTGAAAAATATGTCTAGGATAACCAACCAACTTTATTTTAGCTCAAAATGACATGGAAAAAGGTTGCCTTCGCCTTTAAGATTTAGTTTGCATTACGCATACCTATTTATAGCTTCGGGGTCTTCTTTTGTATTCATACATTTCTCTACTCGACACCTGATTGGTCACTCATATTTCCTTTGTTCAGTATAACGTGTCGTCTACAAGACCTACGTTTTTCTTCAGCATTTTTTCTCACCCTCCATCCTGGAGGATTCACGAAATGGCATAAAATAGAAGAAATGAAGCAATGGAGTTGACGTCGGATAAACTAAATAGCATTGCTTTAGAAATACAATATGAGTGGGTTATTTTTTAATCGAGTGTCCGACAGTAGCAATGTTGCCCCCTCATAATTACTGTCATCCAAGGTCCTTGTACTATATAGTCCAGCTTCAGACTCTAGCGATATTGAACGTTGGAATCGTGAATATTCGACGTTTGACTGACTCAAAACCTGGAACCTGAGATCTGGGACTTGCAGCTGAAGTCATAAGTTTCAAGTTCCACGTTCCACGTGAGGTTCTGAGTAAGTGAAATCAGGCGAAAATTCCTGATTACAGCACCCCACATCGCTGGAACCTGGAAGTGGGCGATGTAACATGGACTAACCAAGAACATAACATACATTTTTTCAGTTCATTTGCGTCATAAAGGCTGTCATTTATGATGGGCCGTTGGGGGGAAAGTGTCGCCAGAAAAATACGAGCGTAATTGTGTACATTACGCCGTTATTCACGTCGTTAATTACGCCGTAAAATTACCAGCGTTATTTAATTCTTTACGGCGTAAAATTACGCTCGTAATTTAGTTTAAACTCTTAGCCAATGACGCTGGGTTTTACAATCCAAGATCGCGCGCGCTCATGGAAATACTTATTTACTTGCGGGTTTCCATTCTACGATACGAGCGCTGAATCACGGCGGATCAAATCGCTGCTGCCACGTCAGCGATTGTGCAAGAACGAGCTGCCCAGCAACAGTCGTGTATGTTAGGTCATCACTGATTGGTTTAAATTTGAAACGTTCTTAAGGTATTTTACGAGCGTAATTTACGGCGACATTTACCCCATTTAATTTACGGGCGTAATTTTACCGCAACACTTTTGCAATTAACCTTACGCTCGTAATTACGAGCGTAATTTTACGACGAAACTTTTCCCCATTTAATTTACGAGCGTAATTGTACGGCGACACTCCTGCAATTTAATTTACTCTCGTAATTACGAGCGTAATTTTACTGCTACACTTTCCCCTCAACGGCCCACCATAGTCATTGCATTCTTGTGTGATAATGACCTATGCCTTAGCTATATAAAACAGCTAAGACAAAAATTTATACAGCAAATCCATGTTGAGTAAAAAAACATCATTTGGCTCCCAGACTAGGCCTATATCATTGCATTTTTGCATGATAACCAGACCTACTTGCTGTAGCTTATCTTTACATTATTGTCCTAGCTTTACAGTACCAACTGACGCATTCCAAAGTGCGCGGCTACATTTTTAATTTGTTCACAAAAACGACACCTGTATGGATACTTACAATGTTATTTTAGAATAGGCGCCGGAAATGAGCACTACTCTTTACCAGATAGTTTCATGAATATTTGTTTGCCTGATTTCGATGTTATATCGTTAGAACCATTACTTCTAAGGCACCACCGTTTCATTTAAGTTTTCCATTATGGTATTGTCGCCCTCATTATCCATTGACCCTTGCTAATGTCACAGTCTTCTCTGAAAGCCTTGAACTCCTGCAGCCGATTTCACAAAGGTGGTTTAACAAAACCAGGTTTAAGNTTTACGGGCGTAATTTTACCGCAACACTTTTGCAATTTAACTTACGCTCGTAATTACGAGCGTAATTTTACGGCGAAACTTTTCCCCATTTAATTTACGAGCGTAATTGTACGGTGACACTCCTGCAATTTAATTTACTCTCGTAATTACGAGCGTAATTTTACAGCTACACTTTTCCTTCAACGGCCCACCATAGTCATTGCATTCTTGTATGATAATTACCTATGCCTTAGCTACATAAAACAGCTAAGACAAAAATTTATACAGCAAATCAATGTTGAGTAAAAAACATCATTTGGCTCCCAGACAAGGCCTATGTCATTGCATTCTTGCATGATAACCAGACCTACTTGCCGTAGCTTATCTTTACATTATTGTCCTAGCTTTACAGTACCAACTGACGCATTCCAAAGTGCGCGGCTACATTTTTAATTTGTTCACAAAAACGACACCTGTATGGATACTTACAATGTTATTTTAGAATAGGCGCAGGAAATAAGCACTACTCTTTACCAGATAGTTTCATGAATATTTGTTTGCCTGATTTCGATGTTATATCGTTAGAACCATTACTTCTAAGGCACCACCGTTTTATTTAAGTTTTCCATTATGGTATTGTCGCCCTCATTATCCATTGACCCTTGCTGATGTCACAGTCTTCTCTGAAAGCCTTGAACTCCTGCAGCCGATTTCACAAAGGTGGTTTAACAAAACCAGGTTTAAGACTTAATCCTGGTCTTCCTAAACCTGGTCTAATTTTAGACCTGACTTGCATTTCACCAAGTTGGTTTAAGAGTCTGAAAGCCTGGTTTTGCTAGACCAAGAAGCTGGTTCAGTAAAACCAGGTTTAAAGAATTAAAGGCACTCCACTGTGTCGAGCTGGGTAACCCAAAAAGGAAACTATTGACGTGCTTCAATGAAACCTTGAACACGTGGATATGCAATGGCATACACTAGTAGAATCAGTGCAGACATTTACGAAAAAGGTCTAAAAGCTTTTCTGATGAGGAAAAATTTAATTTCTGTGCCCAACACACACACATCAAAGAACATGCTCATGATTAAATGTAACATGATGAATGCTAAAAATTTATTTCCGTGTCACTTTAGTGTTTATTTTTCGCGGCCAGGGGGGGCAAGACCCCTTCCCGGCAACATTAAATCAGAGAACAGTGGAGGTGGAACTCAGAAGAATCAGAAGATGCTGTCTTAAGTCAAATCCGTAGCGCTTACGACGATGACGCCCTGCTCGACCAGTTGTATTCTGAGGAATCCGCAGGACACACTCCAGCACGTACTGGTCTACGCATAGGCGGATCCAGGGGGGTCATAGGGTCCGGAGCCCCTTTTTTCTCTTGATTTTAGTGATATCAAATCTATAATTTTCAAATTGTTGACTTGGGGTCTCCCTTTTCAAAAAGTCCTTGACCCCCCCTTTAAAAAATCCTAGATCCGCCTCTGCTACGATTTCTCTTGTGTCGTAGTAAAACTGAATATTGAAAAAAGTCCATTTTCGCTCTCAATCTGTGTCGCAAATGCACTCCGCGGCATCATTCAGTTGTACCCATACCATGCACGTCTGACATATTTAACAGTTAAACCTGGGTCTGACCAAGTCTAAAGTTAAACATGGTTTAAGATTTTAACACATGTCTAAAGAATATAGACCTCGTTGGTGAAATGAAAACGGAATTAGACCAGGTCTAAACTGGAGTTAAACCAGGTGTTACTAGACCACTGGTCTAAAAGTTAAACCACCTTTATGAAATGCAGATTATCTTTAAACCTGGTCTAAGTCCAGTTTAAACCAGGTTTAACTTAAACCACCTTTATGAAATCGGCTGCTGCTGTACGTCATCCACGAATTCTCCAACAAAGGAGGTTTGGATACGTCAAAAGTGGCCTTTTACCGGTTGGCTGCTGTTTTCTAACTACATGTAAGAAAGCTTGCCGCCCTGCGTGCCAGAGACTGACAATGTTTTCTGCCAACAGCTTATTTGACTCAAGAACCTTGCATTCGAATCAATACTGTTTTTGGTGTTTGTTAGTTAGTTTTATTTTGACGTGGACTAATGGGAAGCGGGTTGAGCCAGTACTCAAGCACTTGAGATGGGGTTATACGTGANCAGATTATCTTTAAACCTGGTCTAAGTCCAGTTTAAACCAGGTTTAACTTTAAACCACCTTTATGAAATCGGCTGCTGCTGTACGTCATCCGCGAATTCTCCAACAAAGGAGGTTTGGATACGTCAAAAGTGGCCTTTTACCGGTTGGCTGCTGTTTTCTAACTACATGTAAGAAGGCTTGCCGCCCTGCGTGCCAGAGACTGACAGTGTTTTCTGCCAACAGCTTATTTGACTCAAGAACCTTGCATTCGAATCAATACTGTTTTTGGTGTTTGTTATTTAGTTTTATTTTGACGTGGACTAATGGGAAGCGGGTTGAGCCAGTACTCAAGCACTTGAGATGGGGTTATACGTGAGACTGAACAACAAATCCAGGAGAGCTTGTATCCGGGCGAATACGGTATAACCTAACTGATATAACAGTGACACTAAGTACTTGCTTATGAAACGTATTTGATGGAAATGTACTTAAGTGGCATTAAAGGTATCTCATTTGTAAAGTTATGAACACAAATTATCGGTAAATAAATTAATCACTTTGATTCTGAGGATATTGACTTTTAATTTCCATTGTGAAACGCCACTTAAGAAATTTTTTTATAGGATAATTTTATTGCATCTTTCCCGCTGGTTTTATAAACCTGGACCAAATAGAGACATGACCAAGTTCCCTAAATCTTTTGTGCATTTCCCGAGTCGTTTTTGCTTTATTATGAACTCCTCTTTGACCACTTATATTTCTTAATAATACATATAAAAACCGAGCCCTTAGTTCAATGAAAATAAATAGAGACTTAATCCTTAAATTGGGGGCGATGTATGAAAAATACCTGTTTAGTTTCAATAATACTGAAAATTGGATGTAGAGTTCACCCTCGATTTGAGCATTTTAGTTGAGTACCTACATGGTATTGTTTCATGCTATCAAACACTGGTAACTAAAGATACATTGCGTTAATTCTCCTTCAAATAATAATAATATAGAGACATCTGGAGCGGACAATAGAAAACTGCATGAAAAACGGAAATTTATCAACTAGGGCACCGTTAGTGAAGTCATGAATGTTATAGAACTATCTTCCAAAACTACTATCTATACGTCTTTTAAAAGAAAAAGAAACAAGCAAACTGATTTTTTTTCTCTTAGGGAGAGTTCAACGCCGTCAATGAACAATTACATAACTATTATAATGCAAATTAATGAGACAGACAGTTTAAATCAAGTAAAGTTGTTGTACGTGAACTTAGATTCTTGCTTAATCTCAAGATTGCGTATGCGTGAACTTAGAATACACGAGGAGTAAGTTCACTCACGTTGATAAAAAATTGCACTGCACTAAATCAAATAACATCTTATTCAATTATTTAACCATTCACATATTCCCCCGATTCCTTGACACAAGTTACGCTAAAGGAGAAAATGGGTAATCATGAGGCCAATAATTACAAAACGTCTTTACACTGAACTAAAAATGTCACCAGATGGCCAAAGTGAATGTTTAATTCCAAGTTCACGCATACGCGGTCTTGACATTACGCAGGACTAGAAGTTCACGCACAGTGACAAGGGCGACATAGTCTTGCCTCTGTTTCACGAATTCAGAGTAAAATTGTATTAGTCAAGGAATTTGCGCAGTAGTAATCATTTGTAATGGAATCATATGCAATTACTTTTGTTGAAATAGTCGGTTGTCATTTGGTTTGTCGACATTGTGGCCTTATGTAAACTAAATGAAAGAAACTCTACACATCCTTGACAACCACAGCCTAACATCGGCAACTCCGAGCACACATTATTTATCAAAGCTGCTCTTTTCAAGGAGCTCTACGAATGTTTCAAATGTCTACAATTTTCAAAAATATTGTCTGACGGCAGCTGCGATACAATGCTTAAACTGGAAAACTTTGACTTGGTGCTACTGGCTCTGCTTGATGACAAAAATGAGAATTGTAAATGTTTACCTCCTTGTGTTCTCCATTGCTGAGATTTTACGATACGAACATTATGAAGTTTGTCATAATCATTGCAAAACCGCGAGTGAGACCTGCCTACCTCCTTCGTTCCAGGCACCTTCGATCTGGTAGGCTGACGTAGCACTGCTCCAACCAAAGTCATCGGGGAACTTTCCGTAGTAAAAGTCATTGCTTACATCAGCTTGCACGACGACAGTGAAAACTAATAGTAACACAACAACTCTCCTCATTATCGTGTTAGTTGATAGGGGCGGTGTACGACGAAATGATTACGAATCGTGTATTTACAACGCTTATATTGGAGCTGATAGCGACTATGAAATTCGGTAGGGAGAAATCGGTCGCGATATGATGTTTGATTTAGAGTACAACAGTTCGAAGTTGACAAATGCCATTCTAAATGGCGAATGCTAAATACGATGGAAGGCGGAGCTTTAATGTGTTCGTGGGCAAAAGCACAATAGTGCTGGTCACCACCTGTATTACGGTTGTTTTATCTCGGCTCAGTGGATTTAAAACGACGTTTTAGTTCGCCATGTTGTAGGATGAAATTCTGCTTCTCCTGTGGTCGTGGACCGAATGTTGATTTTGTTTCGATGGAAATTCACAGTGTCTTACTCGATTTATTCCAGTTTGCGAACTTTGACTTGACCTAATTAGCCCTGCATATATACAAAGCCCACTTCCATCTGTAGAACTATTTACTGCAATAAAACTGCCTCAAACTGTTTCATAGGCTCAGATGACTGGTCTCTGCGATGGAAGAAATGGCAGCTATTCCTTAATGCTCCCTACAATGGTCTTTAATAAACTGAAGCGTTATCCGATTACTATTTTATGTACTGAGCATTGTGTCACACAACAGCGGTTCTTTCCAAGCCCAGAATTATTATATTGTTTAAGCCACTGAACTGAAAAGTAGATTCTACACTGAGAATGTCCTGTACCCACCTGGTAACTATAGAGAGTGGGGTCAATATTGCTTCGAAGCACATATATAATGCCAATCAATGAATAACAACAACACGTGACTCTTTCTGAAAAATTAACTTTTTCAAAAACTTCTTTTACACAGTTTATGCACAATTCAACACCTTCTTGAAAATACTGGACTGCCTCAGTCGGTTTGTCGTGACATATATCGTCACACTCGACACAGACACTCTATTGCCTGTCGACAATATAATGCCGATGTGCCACCAACATCGACACATTTTGTCGCCCCGTCGACAATATACGACGATTGTGAAAACACATGCCATCAACAACGACCGAAACACAACACGTATAGATGTTCACGGGATATTGTGTCACATCCGGCACATCACCCCGGGACGGTACGTGTTGTGTGCAACAAGGTACCCTTTATTTAACGCAGTCATTCATTGACAGAAAAGGAATGCACAGTCACGATCCGCCAGCGAAAGCCAGCCACAAACAATTTGTGAGCGGAGCAATCTATGCCTTCGCTAGATTGTGACCGCCTCCCACGTGACAACCGGCTGAATCTGAGTCCAAAAGTGAACACCGACTTTGAGGTCATTATCTATTCTCTCTTAACTCGGTCACTTGTAGTTTATTAAGTACACCGTACCGAGAGGCAGTTCAATAAAACCAGTAATTTAATTCCAGTAATTAACCTCACGCCTCTATAAAAGGTCCAACAGCGCAGTCGTCCAAGTAGCCGTAACGTGTTGAACCAAACTTTAAAGAAATGCTTGAAGGACTGACGAAGCAAATTTATTGAAAGTGTGTTGGTGACTATGGAATCAGCAAAATGGCCTGGTCCGTGATTTTTGCATGGGGCCCCAAACTATAGCTCATATAGCCGGCACTTCATATTTTTCATTGAGATTTGCAGAGGAGGCTTGAGAAACCGTACCATGATGACTAAACCAAATAATTCGCAGCCGCGCAGACGACAGTGGTCAGTATACTAACAGCACGTGCATTTGCAACTTTGTGACATCCTATAGGCATCAGTGCTGCATGCTATACTACAAAAAGATTCTCGCTTGCGGCTGCATGCTTCAATTTCTCTAGCCGGAGTGGAACGTGCCTTACTACGACATCCGAGCATCAGTGGTGATCTCAAGGATTTTCGAGGCTTAAAGGCAACCTTTTTTCATGTCTTTTTTTAGCAAAAATAAGGTTCGTTGGTTATCCCAGACATATTTTCCCCTTAGTTACAGCTTTTCGTGATTTGATTAATAATTCGTTCTCTACTCCGGATGTGACGTTTTGGGAGGCAAGAATTTCCCGCCTATTTCTTTTCGTATAGTCTGACCGTGAGAGCTGCCCAGTCAGTCATTTTTCTATCTCGCGGTTTTGATAAGTTCGGTCATCGTGTGCTTTTGTTTACGAGTCAGTCAACATGCCACACTGTTGCTGCGTACCGGGAGATACCCATTATCGTCCCACGGACTGAGGAACAGCTGTTCCACTTGCCCGAGTGTCCGCGACACACTCCCACTGATAGTGACTTGAGCACACAAACTGCTTACACCCCGCCGTGTGACACCCTCGGCTCGCCACACACCTGCACCTTCTAAATAGCTCTAATACTTTAGACAAGTCCACGATAAACTTATCAAAGTTTGACTCACCGATATGTTCATTGAAGGACGAACTGTCCTCTTCACTGGGTGTCGAACGGGGCCTGTATTCACTCCCACTACTCAATATCGCAGCAGGGCTGCTTACAGGCTCTGGGCAATAATAAGTACATCCCGGTAGGCAGCAACAGTGTGGCATGTTGACTGACTCGTAAACAAAAGCAAACAACGACTGAACTTATGACAACCGAGGTAGATATATGACTGACTCATCAACGCTCATATAGTCAGACTACGGGAAAAGAAATTGGCACGAAATCCTTGCCTCCTAAAACGTCACTTCCGGAGTAGAAAACAAATAATTAATCAAATTACGAAAAGCTGTAATTAAGTGGAAAATATGTCTGGGATAATCAACGAACCTTATTTTTGCTAAAAATGACATGAAAATAGGTTACTTTCACCTTTAATACCGTACACGGACACCAGAATAATAGACACTCTCCTTCGCTCCGGAGATAAGAAAGCGCGTGACCTACTTTTGGAAATCAGGCATAGTTTTCGTGTCTCTCATCTCTTGATGTCGGAAAGGGGAAGAATTTCACATCACACATTCACGGGTATTTGTCCAATTTATCAAACTCTCTCACGTCAGAGTTGCAGCCCACAGCACAGCAGTAATACTTCACTAGCTGGCACTATATGGACGAATAGAGTAATGCAACTGAGAAAAACCGTTGTAAACAATCAGACAACAACAAATACCATGTGAAGTCCAATGGCACGAAAACCAGGCAGCAAATGTTCCTCACGGATGTTTACAGCATCGTGGGTAAATACAGACAGATTCGAGTGTCGCTGTGTAATCCAGGATGACCCTATTGATCCTCCGCTAACATTCTTTCAAGAATACTGGGCCCTCGCGCTTCAATCTATGATTTTTCTTCGTGAATTATGCACTTCAATTCAAACTCTTTTGATGCATAGTTCATCCATTTTCGTACACATAGCAATATTTGTGCATTATAACCAAAACCAAAGATACTAACTATAAAATCTTTGTTATAACCTCGTACGGAAAACAACGAATTGCACCGTCCGAATATTTATGCTTCGGTAATTACCGCGAACCTATGATGGTAATTCTGTTGTCACAATGTTTGCGTTTATAGCAGATATTTGCTATCTAAGGTCACAAGCGCGTGAATTACCAACAAGCCTCATTTTAGTCCCGTTCATACACAACTTACCTTAAAACAACGTGCACTAGTGCAACTTACCCACACACATATTTGAAAGCTAGGGTAAGGCGGAAGTTGTCGCTCTTTGACTATTCACGCGGCGGACATTAAAATCCAAAGCTAGGCTCACTGCGATAAACAAAGCGGAAATTTACATTGCGTGAGTTAAATGGCCGGTCTTTGGAGTCCAACCTGAATATTAAATCTTAAAAAATGTGTCAATTATTAACCACAGAGACGTAGAAAAATACAGTTAAAGTTTAATTTGTTGATCAAGAGTAGGCCTATTTAACTTCAAGCATAGCCTAGGTCCTGGTGAGGTAGGCACCACCGTGACTAACAGTTGATTTGTCATTGATCTGAAATAATACTTGATGTTATTAAATAAATATTTTGATTACGATAAAAAACTAGGCTCACAATTGAAAATAAAAATTATATGACCATAAATTCTGCTTTCTTGGTTTTAATAATTACGTATATTTCATGTGTTATATTTTTCAAATATCAATCTCGACCAAGTTGAATTTTAAAATTAAAACGCCTAATTCTTTCGTCCAAAGCATAACCTCGTTTTAGAGCTAAATTTCAGTTAACTGGAGAGAACACAGTGGCGGATTTAGAGGGGAGCCAAGGGGCTATGCCCCAGCCCCCCCTAAAATTCTCCCAGATTCCATTTGGTGGCAGTTCAGGAGCGCGAATTTCTG
>NMRA01000099.1:899137-958198 GCA_002633005.1 Phoronis australis | reverse complement strand
CAATCCTCCTCTTGTTTTACTCTGCAACATAGCTCGTGGCGTACCCCGGGCAAAATAGATTACGATAAATTAAATTTAACTTGTTAAATGCATTTATCGTCATTATTTTGACACTTGTCTCTTTATTTTGAGACCAGTCCTTAGGGTTTATTTTGTATTACTCATCTCTATTTATAGCCTCTAGGGCCTACTTTTGTATTCATACGTTTCTCTACGCGACTCCTGATTGGTCGCCCATATTTCCTTTGTTCTGTTCAACGTGGTCTCTCATTCAGCCACCTACCTCGTCGTCTACAAGACCTACGTTCGTTCTCTTCATTTTTCCCCACCCCCCATCCCGGGTGGCGGTTCCACTTTCTCTTTGCTCGTATACATTTCCTGTTAGGTTTTTTCAAGTTTTGTGTTCATGTTCTGTACTTTTCCTTAAGCCCTTCAGGCAGTTCTTTTGTTTTGTTCCCTCTTGCAGGGCTATTCATTGTACACGCCGGTGGGCGTTTTGTGCATGCCCATCTTGCAGAGTCTTAGTTAGTTTTATCTATTACGTCATAATAAATGACAAATATTCCCAATCCTCCTCTTGTTTTACTCTGCAACATAGCTCGTGGCGTACCAAGGGCAAAATAGATTACGATAAATAAAAGCGGTCATACAGCCCTCAAACCTAGCGACAACTCGTTTCAGGACTAACTTGAGTAAGTCTGTGTGTATGATTCAAGTATGAGAAATGGCGTCTATTAGTGATCCATCCGAAACTAATACAACACAACTGACCGTGCTGCTTGGGCTCGGTTTCGGCAAATTATTTAGATAAAATTTAAAGACGTTAAGGAAAATCTTGATCACATCACAACTTTCACGCTGTGTTTGAAAGGACGTTGATTACAGGTATCTAAAAGCCTGGCTTGTAGCCTGGAGTCAAGTTAGACAAATAAATATGTCCTGGCTTACGGTTTGGACATGCACGTACGTGAGCATGACTGTGAAAACGGAAACATCGAGCAAGCAACAGAAAGGCTTTCACACAAATAAATCATTCCTGGCCTCGCCTATTTATTTCTAGACGAGCTTCACTGATGCAAGACACAGATAAACAATGTTGATTTGCAAAACCCGAAATTTGTAGATTCTCGTGGTGTCTGAATATAGTGTACAACTGGGCCTGTCAATGCCAAATTGCCGGGTACGGCTAGGATAAGGTATGCTGAATTTTACAAATGCTGGGTCTCAAATAAATACCGGGTCTCCAATAGCTAATCGTTTCTCTTATTTCATTCATAGTATGGCAACGAAACCAAGAGCAACAAGTGGTATTTAAAACATCTTTTGGTGTTTATTTCTTTCCAATTCCTGGACAAAAAACGGAGAGGAGCATAACCCTTTAATATTTGGCCTGTAGGGAAAACAAGCATCTGAGGGACATAGATAACTGAATCGAATTGTCCTTCCCTTAAATTATCATAATTTACTTCATATCGTCGCCAAATTAAAAAATCCTGGATCGCCACCAATGCTGTCTTTACTTGCATCACCGCAGACTTTTCAAATTGCTTGGAAAGGCGCGTGCTCCCAGGTCGTGCAATGTAGAACACTGTCAGTGCTGTGACAGTCACAACACTGACAGTGTTCGTTTCCTTATTTGGTAACTTTTTGAGTTTTTTTTTTAATGTCAAAAAGCCTATAGAGAATTCGTAAAACGCCATTCGTTTTTTGTTCATTTTGTTATTATTCTGTACAAAAATCAATTTACCAGAGTCTAATAATTCATTAGCTGATCTGTCCTCTAAGCAGTATTGTAGTATTATAGCATCAAAATAAATGTCGTGTCTGAAGGAGTCGTTTGCGTCCGCCGGGCATCGTTCTGTAGACCCTTAGACAGCTTGTATTTGCGGCGAAAAATCTTCACTAATAGAACAGAAAAAAACAGAATTTCAGTCCACACTTCAACATTTCAGTCCATGCGCGCACCCAGCCTAAAAATTGGGGGCTCGAATTTTGAGAATGTGGACCTTTTACTAAGATTCACGGGGTACGTTCTGGGCTATGAATAGTGCATTCGCAGAATTTTGGTGGTTCCTGCCTTTTTAATGCACTTTTATCTCATTGTCTACTTTTTTCTGTGAGTGACCTTTTTGCCCACTTCGCCAAGTGGGGAACGAGCCCCGAGCCCCTCCCCTGGGTACGCTCATGCAGTCTAACCGTCCTATCAATCCAGTGCCCGACATTTTGTTAGGATGGTCTAGTAAGCGCTCGAGTATATATCGCGATACACTCGCCCTTCACTCACGTGGTCTTATGACGTGTTTCAAGATGTTGCTTTTCTCCAAAAAACTTTGTCTATGGAACGTTACCCAGTAGTTGCGCACGAACTAACACCACTGCATTATATCCCGGACAGTATGTTGAAGACCTTCAAAAGCACGCTGTGGACTGGTGTAATTCTAGGGAGAAAGCGTAATACGCCACGAGAACAAGCACTCCGACACCGTTCGTCTCGTCGTGTCAATCATTTACTTACACCTCGTGTCTTGTAAGACGTTTACTGAACACAAATTAGACAACCAACCAAATAACATGTCATCAGGTTGATATGGAATTCCTCAAAACGCAAAAAAGACTTTAAAAGCACAAGCTATGCAAGAGCGAAATTAAGCTCATATTACATTAGTTTTATCTGTGGTAGTCTACTGCTGATCACAAAATGTCAAATGTGTGAAATTACTCGTATGAGCCAATTCTCTAAATTCAAAACATATCACGTGGTTTCCGGAAGTTACTAGTGGAAGGCCTACGAAACAAAAAGGTTCAGGAATGTCCATTTGCCTTTTGATTATCCAGTATGCTGAAGCGCCTTGGAGTTTATCTAGCAAACGAATAAAGCTCAGTAATATAGTATTGCTTAGGCCTACTATGGCTTGATTTATATATTCAAAGACTTAAAAGCTCTAGAGACACTGTGAGAAACAAAGAGATTAAGTTGAATTTAAGAAATGGTGACGCATTAATGGGCCTTGGGGTGACGTTTGGATCTGGGAATCCGTTATCAAGAAAAAGTTGCTTAAGATATTTGGCTGACTTCTTTGGGGTCCGTGGTCGCGATGGGTGGCTGAAATTTACGTAATGAATGCCGAATTTCTCCGAATAGCCACTTCCCCATTCAAAATTGTCCATAAGTGACCAGGCTGTGTACCCTTTAACATTGCAGTCGTCAAGTTGGATTGCTGAAAGAAAAGAACAATACCAGCAAATAAGATTAATTAAAGAGATTTTTAAAAACACCCTTGAAAAAGCACCATGGGGTATTCTTTAAGAACTATACTCTCAAAAAGTGCAAACTTTTCTGAATGACTATTCCTCGAGCAAAACATTGGGAGGCTTAAATAAAACATGGTTAGTTGCAACAAACATCACATTCATAAGCAGTAAACTGCTGTAAGTAATTTGGTACGACTCCGAATTAATGAGCTACAAAGGTGACCTTTCTTCAATCTTCGGTACAGAATTTCTATGAAGTTTCAAACAAACCTTTCAGCATTTCATTAATGTAGTGTTTGTAGTAATAAACACGTGGTTCGTCATCCAATGTCCCATTGCAGTCAGACACGCCGTTCTCAGTGACGTAGACTGGTGGATTGTTGTACGTCTTTTTGATCCATCCCAGTATTTTCCGCAACCCGAAGGGTGTCACTTTCAACCAATCCGAACAAGATCTTCAAACATAAACAATGCATTTAAACTTTCACATTCTTCTTTGCATCTTTGTGATATTTCATATCTTGAACTCCAGCTGTAGTACTGCACTAGGACCGTCCCAGATTACACAACGAAAGACAAAAGTGATTGACGGATTACAGCATTGTTGTTAAAGGAGCATGCCACCCAAAAACAACCTAATTTGTATCAATTTAGATCGAGTAGTTCTACTCCATAACGACACGTACGGTAGCGTTACCTGACACCTGACGGCAGACAGAGGTGTTGAAATTATCCAATGACGTCATCGGTTTCACACGTAGTCTGTTCAGCAGTTCACAACTGGCGTCAGCTTATCGCTTGAAGTCATCGTTTAACTCCAATAAATCATCAAATTTCGATGTAAAACTCTTAAGAATACACCGAGTTCTTATAAAAACGTGTTGTTTTATTTCGCTCTTACGGATTTATTGGTATTTGGACACACCGTAGCCTACAAAGTTCGGCAGTGAGGCCAATAAGGTCCGTAGCAGGAGTTTGGGGTCTGTGCGGAGATAATTTCGAAGTCTTTTCCGTGAGATACAGACAGGAGAACCTAGATCTGTGTTGTTTAGACTTGTGATTTTTTTGTTCTAAACACAAAACGCTTGTTAGCCTGGCCAGTGGCTCGGAGCCCGATCAGGCCCGTCGCGGCCGGCCGGATTGACTAGTTATCCCCGCCAGTGGATCGGAAACTGATCAGACATCACGAACATAAACCAGCCAATGTTCAGTCAAGAAAATACTATACTACTGAGCCAAAGTAATGTGCACCTGATTATGTTGGTGAATTAGCCACGAAACTGCAAATCTACTCGCTCGTCGGGGGCCGCGAATTCAGGTTCCGCTTTGACCACAGCACCGTCAGGGCAGAAGTTGTACTTTGACAATCATTATTTGAGTAATGTAAATGTAAATAAAGATTTCCCTAATACCTGGCCGTGTGGGAAGGACATCGAGTTGTTTCATAACAGTTTCTACCAGCTAACACTAAATTAGCATAAGCTCACACGGTCTAGGTGTCCCGTCAATTAGTTTTATTGCACCTAAAGGCCGGTAACGCAGTGATTTATTCATTGCTGGCTTCTCAAATCATTTGCACTCACGAACACTCCAAAGGCATTACAAATTGCATCTAATGAGACAGACTTTGTTTCAGTTTTATAGAAGTATTGTTTATGGTGAAAATAATTCATTTTGAAACCGAAAGCTCAGTAATAAGCGCCAACATTGCAACTCAGTCGCAATCCCGACTTAGGACGAGCTAGAGCTCATCAGTCCCAACTTCGCAGGTGGAGCGTTAAGTTTTACAGGCTATCAATTCGAACAGGAATACAGTGATGGAGAAATACTAGAAAGGCGCCGTGAACAAGCTCAGACAACGGAACGCATGGAGTTATTTGGTAAGCCGGCATTCGTCAGGCACTGTCTACGTCTGCAGGCCACAGACACGGAGATGTTTCACGGCCTCATACTTGCTATTTACAGCGTACATTTCATTCTTCACTACCGTGAGCCACTTCCTAAGCATTTCGGACTCTCGAGGAAGAAAAAAACGATATTCCCGCTTTCCTCGCAGCTGCTTATTTCGGACTAGGAACCAATATTGATTCCTAGATTCGGACAAGCGGGAACGATGCACTGCAACATAGCGTCATTCACTCTGCACATGAACCACTGACGTCGCTAGCGTCGTTTCTCACCTTCCTCACAGGTTAACGCGACACCTCTTGGCAAGGTAAGGTCGACCGTATGCGAGGCGATGTGGACATAGACCGATTAAGACGGCAAAAAAGACTAATTAAATCGGGTGGCATTCTCCTTTAAATGCAGGGAGATTCGAGTGTCGCTGTGTAATCCGGGACGGACAATTATTGTGATGAGGGGACCAATATATGTGCCCTTGCTGGGAGGGCCCGCCTTCATTGCTAAGTTACTGGACGCATTTGCATTACCGACCCTAAGCCAAAGTAGATCGGAGCCGTCTAGTCTCTGCTAGGTATCAGTCCATCTGCTGACTGTGGTAAGAATCGTTACAGTTTCAATTTTGCATTGAATTTTTCAACTGCACTTCTGGAATTATTGCCTTAATTACTTACGATACCGAGAATTCTACTGAAGCAAAGCTTTGAATGGTTTCCAATGCCGAAAAATCTTCTTTCATATTGCTAGGCAATAAAATAGATGCCAGTATTTCCCATCACAAACCGGAAGCTGGGATTACCTCATGAAGTATAGTGGCGCCTCCCGCAAGAACTTCATGAGAAAATACCGGAGTTGCGACTTTGATGTCTACAACCTATGGTGCTTCTGCAGCAACAAGGATGCCCTATCCTGATTTGACTTGGGCTCCAAACCATGATGCTTACCCTGGCCAGCTTGGGTCCACACCACCACCGTTACCTTTATCATTCTCGTAATTGGGTGGCATTAAAGGTTTGTAGTCGCTAAACACCAGACTTGATGTGTAGAAATTAAGGCCAAAGAAGTCCGAAGTTCCTACAAAAAGTCAAAAGGCAGTTCCTACAATAGAATTTTTACATTTTGTGAGGTTTTGGACCGTGTTTGACAATTTTCTAACACAAAATCTAACTAAACAAGAACTTATTTTGGTAAACAATTGAAAATTTTTGAATTTTAAAGAAAAATTAATGTTTTTTGGTTTCCCGCCCATCAGTGGAAGACGTTGATCAGTTGACAGTACATGTGCAGTGGCGGATAATAGTGATTTTGTGAGTTACGAAGACTTAGCGAGAGAGCTTGACTAGTATTATGAAGAGAGGTATGGAGGTATTACTGTCTAGTAATATGTGTCTCGAACTGTAAATCTAACCGAAATTTTTACTTTGACTATCAAAGCACAGTCGCGATTAGCGGACACTGATTTCATTTCTTCGAATACCGAATGCATTTGTCAGGAACGATCATATCTAATTATAGTGATTCTAACTGGATTTTATTTCTGGTAAATGACACTCGTTTCTGTCATGTCTGTTCCATAATTATGAAAGCTTTGTACTGTTCCAATTGGTCGATTATTTCGGTCCAGTGTCCGACTCCAGCCCCCTGTGCCGGCTGTGGTCTTGACCTCAAACTATTGGCGTGTCGTCTCAATACATCCAGATTTCTACTATTGGGCATTGATAGTATGCATTCCCATAAAATCAGAGTGATGAAAACTTACTGCAATCACATTCATTATTTCAGTCACAATTTGATGCTGAGGCTCTCACTCAATATATGCCACACAACTACATTCCCAGCAATTGTGCAACACAATACACTTTTTTCTCCATCAAATGCACTTACACGTTAGAGAAACCTTCATCAAATTTCCGTTCGACGGATCGAAACACGATTCTTCAAAATTGACTGAGCACAGCGCAGCCTAGCTGAACTGGACGCACCGTGTGCTGCCGTGCCCGTGCTCGACGCACGAACCTGTGCAATTTCTGGGCGATCTTAGGGTCCTTATGAAACACAAAAACTGAAATATTGTCTGTCGGATTGCTACTAATGCATCCATCGCACATACAATTTTTCATAATATTCAGTTGCAATGTATTAATGAAACCGAATCCATTTCAGCAAAATTTTCCAGACGTCTGAATGTTCTCTCAGTCAGTTTAAAAACGCACCATTTCACTGAGGATAATATAGCTTAGGAATATTTCGTAACCTGCAATGTTTCACTTATGATTTATTTAGATAATGAAAACATTTTTTGCAGTTGTTATCGTAAATCAGACCTTCCCCACTTTTTGTCCCATCAGAAGGTTCTCGTTTCATTGAGAAGCACAACTGGCGCCGCAATCAGGTCATGGAGGTGTTGGCAGAAACACCTTAAAAAATTGATTATTTGAGAGCGAGCTGATCTAAATAAACCTTGGTAATCCTTAGAAATACTTCAACTTGGTGTTACAACTTGAATGATACCGATACGACGTGAACTCGTAGTCGGGAAGTAAAACATCTAAAGCCATTGTGTGGTGGTAATAGAGCTTTAGTTTCTATGAACATTTATTACGTATATACTTTTACTTAAAACACCACGTGATTAGTTTTTAACACACTGCTGCATTCTTCGGCCTCTGAAGCCGAGTCGGAGCCTATTCAGTCTGGGTCAACGAAAACCCTTGTTTGTCTCAAGTTACCTGAGACAAGGCATAACTGACAGAAACCAAACTCTATGGGGTTAAGATGAAGAAATTCAACAAAGCCATGTGTTGACCTTGCTACGTCAACCGGAGAAAATTTGATGCCTTTTTTACCTACAATCACAAATTCACAGCTGACGCGGAGCAAAAGAGGAGACAAGAATCTGAATGCTCTTGCACTTTAGATTCAAGAAATTTAGGTTAAAATATGTCATTATTAACCAGATTTTTGACAATTTGCACTTGTCTGAAGGGTGCCTGAATTCGCGCCCAAAATTCAACGCTGAAATTGCGGCTGCACCCTGAAAATGGCGGCACTTTCGTAACCGAGAAGACAGGAGCAGAGGCCATTTCTGGAATCCATTTACTCAAAACAACTTCAAGGGAGTATTGAATAGCATTCGTGACAATCACTTCCCGTTTGCTCACAAAATTGCTGTCAAATCCGACCCACTCCATGTTATTCATTTTTAGAGATTGTTACAAAAGCCCGAATCGTGGCCTTAGATCTAAGATGGCCGACAACATAAATTGAAAACATACTTTCTTGTTAAATAGTAACATTTTGTCATTTAAGCACCTTGAAAACCGAGTTTTGAAATAATTTGTCGTGTTTAATAAATCAGAGATTCCACTTTTGACCATGATTACATTATTCAGCCAGCTCGCCAGTTTCTGACTTTTCGGTAAGAATTGACCTTCACTCCAGTTGCTGAGTAGCCATGCCCATGCACTGTGTAGGCGCGTGGTACGGCAGCCAGGCTTGATCCAGCAATGCAGACCATAAATATTTCTGTCACCATTTTTGTGGCGAGAAAACTACGTACATATTATACAATTTGGATAACAGTGTTCACCTGCCGTACCGATAGAACTCATTCTGATCGCCTGCATTTTAAAGTAAATCAAACGTCGAGGTTGCGTTTGAGTTAGAAGAAAAATACTTGGAAATCTAACACAATTTTGATCGAACACTATTTTCTTTCAAACGACTCTTAGTAAAAGTAATCATAAAAATCTAAATGTGTCTAATGATCGGAAACTGACCTAAGAACAGTTCTGTATCGTGATTCCATCGCATTGACCAATGAGAGTCAGTGATTTGGTCCGACCTACTGAAAATAGTTTTGTTGGGTGAAGTCAAGACAACAAAACATTGACCTATTTATAATTAGAGGTTTGAGGTCTACCTTACGTGAATTCAGGAACACCAAGTCTTTTGATGGGAAAATGTCTGCTTAAGCCGAAATGAAAGTGGCATTTTTTGGTGATAAATTCACCCGGTTTCTAGTTACGTGATGAGTCATCACGTATCCAATGAAAACTAGGAACATTTATCACCAAATCCAAGTGACGGAAGAACGACGTGACACTGGCTAGACTAATCTGTGACGGCTGAGACAACACGCACAACGTTTGTAGATAAGACGTGTTCTTATCTTTCAGTCTTAATTACAACTGGTGATAAAATGATAAAATGTTAATGGTTATCTGCTCACTTTCGATGCGAAGTTTGCGAAGTTAATCTTCTTACATTCATCTCGAGTTGAGATTGTATCTCGAGAAGTACGTGTGAGTTTTGTCACCAAATAATAATGATAACAGTGAAGATGGGTACAGCGATGAAATTAAATCATTTCCAAATAAATCAGTGTCTTTAAGATGAAGCAGCTTCTGTCCCCTCACAGGAAATAACAGAAAATTCTGTAATAGGAGCAAAAAAGTTTCGCTTTTCACCTTTATTACGTCTCTTCTCTTCGTCAGAAAATTCCGGAAGTCTCGACTTGGTCAGATTCTGAGCCATGCTGTTACTGTTGACACGTGTTTTCATTATTTCAGGGTAATCTCCGTTTACAAAGATGGGATTCGCGAACCACCCAATGTCGAACTGCAATGCTCTTTCTGAGGCCTCAAGGTCTCCAGGAATGCTCGCGTTCCTTGGTTCCGACCAGCCACCATTAAGAGTGATGCCGATTTGCCCTGTTGCAAAATGAATACCATAGTGCACTGGAGTATCTTTATACCAGTTCTCGTTAAATCATGCGAAAACCCGCGTTCCGTTGGAAAAAAATCACTTTTGACTGAAACCGCTTACCGCTATGAAATTGGTCTGAAGTATTTCCTTACTCAGATGAAAAGTGAATTTTAGCCTTAAAAAGAATTGGCGGTTTGTTCATTGCTCGAGACCATGCTGGGCGAATAAAATACGACATGCCGTTACAAGTCAACTTATACAGCTTGCTTTCAAAGCAATGAAGAACTGTCAATTTTTCCAAACCCAGAAATCCCTTCTACTTTCACTACAGGTCAATTTGAGACAAATATCATTTCCGATAAACGGTATCAATCAAAAGTGGTTTCTTTCGACGGAAGGCGGGTTCATAACTGCAGTAGAATGGCCAAAAAGCAACCCTTCTTTGTTGATGGATATGATCATCAATTTTTCTAAAGCGCAAAACTCAGTAATATCGATCAATGTAGTAAAATCAGTAGACAAGTAGGATTAGTGACGTATGTTCGAGGTTTTCGCTGACAAGCACTTACTCGAAGTATCACACAGTTCATATTAAATAATGTTGTTCAATGCCAACATACCTTTTTGTTTAGATCTAAATTCCTCGTTGTACGTGTGCCAAGCCTTAACGTGTGCTTTGATCAAGTTGTGAGACACAGTATAGGGATTTGTTCCAGGATCGTATTTGCCAGGAGCGAATGCTGCCACTCCATAGCCAAGCCAGGAAACAATCCAAGGTTCGTTAAACGTGATCCATAGCCCAACCTAGCGGGTAAAGACGATTTCTGTAATTAGGTTCTAGGCATCTTTCAGTTGAAGTGTCATGAGGCTGTTCCACTATACAGGTCACTCAAAGCGGTTATGCATGACGCTGAATAGCAGTTTTGAGTGAAAAAATACGTTGCACCATTCTTCAAAATGCAAGGATGGAGTCATAACTCCAAACAAACCCTGAGAAAGGAGTGTGGTAGTATTAAACCGTGAGAACGGAGCGACGCTTTTGACGAAAATTTCAACCGAAGGATAACTAATTCGGACGTTCAAATAGAAGTTTTTATCTTTTCAAAATTTGAATCTAGTACTTTCAGGATTAGTGTATTTTTCTGTGTTTAAGGCTGATACAAGCTCAGAATCTTCGGCCGTCTAAAAACTTACATTTGAATAAAGACAACTTATCGTTAACAGTGAGCTCAGTTTGTTCTTTTCTTAAATAAAGAATGACAAATATTAGCTTTGCAACAACCGACAGTTTTTAAGTGCTTGACTGACACCACGCACGACAAAATAACCCGACACGACAAGCCAGTTTATCGAGCTGGGTAGTGTTCAATAACGCAAGGACCTCGCTACACTAGGACTTCGCGATATATTGCCGTGTATTTTAAATGAGAACATGTGATTTTGTCAGATTGTTTGACCGCAAGACAACTGCTGAACTCTACCCTGCTCTCAATCATGCTATAACGCTCTCAAGCTAAAAAAGTCTGAGACAAGTCTTTCGAACCACTTTATTTTGTAATTGTGTTGTTTGGCGTGATGTGAAAATAAATTATGATTGTTTCCCAATAAGCAAACTGAAAGAAAACTTAGACAAGTATTTTTGTGGAAGGTGGGTTTGTACACGGAAAGTAACTGACAGTCCTGCTGAACTAAGCGTGTCTAGTTCCCTTAGTTCTGCCACCTGTATTCACCCCGGGCAACCCGCGATCGAGAACGAAATTTGGCGCGAGAAGCGAAGCCAGGCAAGGTGAGTAAATTTGATGAATTTTCGTTGTTTTTACTTCCACTGTGAAAACAGAGACATGAATTCAAGGCGTAACACATTGAGGAAGGGCAGGTTGAGGTTTAGGCTAGTGTCTCTTCGAATTATAGGAGAAAAGTTACGTTGACCGAGGCAACGCACGAGCCGAAGGTGAGTTGTATGTCATTTTGGCAAATTGCCGTTATTTTTGACACTATATCAATAAATTGACCGTGGAGTTATGAAGAAATGACGTGTGAAAATAAAACGCAACGCTTGTTTTTTGTAGTTTTATCAGGATCTTTGATTTTCAACGCTTTTCTGTTGAAAGATCGAGAACGCAAATTTGTGTTTCGTTTATGCGATCGGGAACGCATCGTGGTGTGTCGAACAGTAATTAACTTTTTACTTAAAAAACGTGAAAAGGGTTACAAAATAAGTGTGGTGCAATGAATTAATCACATTTTACGTCATTACTGTGTTACTTTCGTATCAAAATTGAACATCTGCATAACATATTTCCATTAAATTGCCATTAACACTACATGTACATCAAGCATTTTTTTTTTCACAAACGAATTTATTTTCATTTCAGGAAATAAGTTCACTGTTATTGTGAGGCGAGCTTCAACGAACATGTTACTCACGACGTGAAGGTACACCCAACCAGGGTTTTGAAATACAGACATCTACTTTTAGACGAAACCACTGAAAACAAGGAAATCTAAACTGAAGACTCACCCAGGAGTTGTTCCATGTGGCCTGTCAGCCATGGATAAACAAATTGTTGCAGCAGATGAGTGTAGAATCTTCTTGTAAAATTGTGACAGCAAAAGGAAAAAAAAATAAATGGCCAGTGAATTCAAAGAATGATGATGAGCTTGCTCGGGAGAGAGGGTAGTGAGGCAACACCATCACGAGATGATTCAAAGATTCCCACTCATAAACGTCTGGGATCTAAAAATTGGCCGGAAGTTGGGTAAACTGATGTGCTGATAAAACGGATGTGATTTTACTTAATGTTTTACTGATAACATCGATGCAGAGAGGAACAGATTGACTTGTGGCACCCGTGTGGCTTGAATGTACGTTGTGTTTGAGTCTTCTGTTTTGTAGTCTTGATCCTAAGTTCACCTGCATCTTCAGTTCATGATCTCAAGTTTAATGTGGCATTGAAAAAGATTGGGACAGTTATAACATACGTACCATAATGCGATTTTCTCAAAACGTAGTCAACATGTTGTCATTAACGTCACTTCAACTACACACTGTAGTGATTTACACAGGAAATCAACAACAATATTACAGCATTTCTATTATCATATCAATCTTTTATCAAACATACCTCAAAATCGGTCTAACAAAAATATAAAAAATAGTGCTTTAGAGAAATCAACATTACAAATCCATTGAACATTTCCAACGAATTACTTTTGGAATGTATTAGACTAAATCATCACTGAATCATAGACAATGTATTTAGGACTGATTGATAGTATAACAGTCTCTCACAGGAAATCAACAACAATATGAAAGCAATTTCTACAATAATCATAGACATATATTTTCATTTAAAATACTCATTGGTCAAAACAATTATATGTAAGTATTGCCCAATGACACTTAGTATGGCCATTTAAATCTTCTTAAACACTACAAAAATGTACTGGTTCTGGTCCTTTTAAAATAACACAAATATAGAAAGAAACTTGAGGAAAAATGGTTCAAAACACAAGGTCAAAATACTATCAGATTAGACAACTACCAACCAAAGACTGTAAATCTGAATAAATTATAGTGACTTAACAACCTTCTGCACTGGACTTATTGATTTCATTGATGACGTTTCTGCTTGCTATGTCTGTAGAAGGAGGCATACTGTTTGCACGGCATGCCACATTCACCAGAAAAAGGAATGTCCTCGTGCTGTGACGCAGTTTCGCATCAGGCTTACTTTTTCCGTGAAACATTGATCCCAGATAGGACACTGAATCGACTTGATTCCTGAGCACGATGCTTTATGTTGTGTTTTACTATATTGGTAAAAAACTATTGACGCATGCAACGTGTCAGTCACAGGGCTGGTAAAGGTCTTGCATGTCGTATTGTCACTGAGTTTTATTGCCATCTGGTCATACTAAGTCGATTTCTTAGTTCCTGAACGAGGCTCCGCAACATACACACACACACTCATTTGTGACATGCAGCAGTGACGTTTCACCCTGAAGGACTCTTAGTGCGGCTACAGTTCAACTGAAAAAATCAAACGCATTCATGTGAGGTTTGTTAGGCTAAATCTCACTTAGAAATGATGAAAAAACGATGAAAGGTAATTAATAATCAACCTATCAACTAATTCAGGCTCCGTATTATTCTAAAATTATTGACATAATACCGTAACTTGAACGACTATTCAAGAAAATGTAGGGAAAAAAATGTGCGTTCACGATCGCCGTCTAAAACAAGGACCTGCCTGTATCGGTAAATATCTCAAATTGTTTCACAAATCATAACTAAAAAAAGGTCTCACCAGGGACGATTAAACTATAAACGTCACACGTCTCTTCTTTAGAACCCTGGAAGTGCTAATAACAAGTAGAAATTGCAAGGCATTTTACCGAGCTCTTTATTTTAAAAAAATAAGCAAAAGTCAAGAATTATTTCAAATCCACAACAAAGGTTACACTCTGACGCTTTTCTGTGTGTAGCATTTGTGCCAAAGTGGCCTCTATTTAAGCAGAAAATGACACTTAAACTCACCGGGTACGTCACTGTCGTCAGCCATTTTTGGTGCAAGTTCTCGTTCTCGATCGCCTTCCGGGCGTTCTCGATCGCGGGTTGGCCGGGGTGGTATTAGTTCAGGCAAAACTAATGCCATACCTCGGATATGAAAATAACTAGGTAGAAAGTCTCACAAGTTTTACTAACTACATATTAATTGATATCTTAGCAAGGGAAATGGCATTAAGTGGACAAAATAAAACACCGTCTCGTTTCCGAAGATAGGTTTCTCTTAGTGCAAAAAGAATGCAAACTCCCGAAGATAAAAATGATCAAAACGTATTACATTTGTCAATCATAACTTCCCACACAAACACTTGATTCACCAAAAAAGAAGATATTTTTATCATCCTAGAGGATAGGCCAAAAATTATTCACCAACGATATCCCTTCACGCCAAACTTAATTACTGCATTCAGCGTTCGAAATACACGCTGGCCCAGTGGCCCGTGCCCTGTGGATTTGCTGCCGGGTCAGTAAACTTTTACATATAGGCCCTATGTAGATATGGTTTCATATTCAAGTACCTTGCCCGGCGGGCCAGCATATTTATTTGCTGAAGCTCGAACTCTGATTACATTGCTATCAAACTGTCAGCGCATTCCCAAGTTCTTGAAACATGAGTCGTGTGCAATCGTCAAGTTGCAAGTGATTGTCCAATAAATATAGATTATGACATGACACAGTCGTTATCTCCCTTAATCTAGAGCCCGAGTGGATTGTGGAGAATTATCTCCAAAATCCACGAGGGCTCTAAATAAGGGGGATAACGACCGAGAACATGTAATAATCCATTTATACTACATGCAGAACGATAACCATTGCAATGGATCTATCTGCCTTTCACGACTCGCCTCGGCTTTGGAATTACTTTCTATGTCAGAGGTCCGGGGTCGGAGGTTGTGACCTTTTGAGAAACACGAAGTCATTCTTTTTAAAATAACGAGTTTACTCAAAACCAGTTGAAAATTAAACAAAACAAAACAGAAGTGAATTTAACCATATTATGTAGACAGGTTTACTATCATGCTAAGCTTCCAACGTGAAGGTTACTTGGTATAAAGCCCAAGTCAAACATTCCCGACATGTTACCCACACTTAAACTGGAAATTGACGATTTACAAGTGAGAGAAAATGAACGATACGGTGAAAAGTTTGAAGCTAGTGACGTTAAGGGCAAATTGTACGTCTTATTTTTCACAGCGTAATAAATATCGGTGCAATGCGGTTTGTTGATCATGCTATTATTGTGCGTCCTCATTTAAGTATTTAATTTTCTCGTAAGATGATCTCAGCTGCAGAATAGCTCAGTGCGGCAGCTTCGTTGTACGAAACTTCAGTGAAGCGTGTTCGAGCTTGGCCTTGGGTTCCTACCAAAATGTTAATCAATAGGTGTTGATTAACAAAATGTGTTAATCAACGGTTGTATTGGCCATGTCAGGCATATTACGTGGTAAACTGTATGTGCTATCAACTTGCCTTAAAACGTTGCTGAAACAGTTGAACTGTTGTCATCAAAGAAGGAAAAATCATCTTCCAACTATTTCGTCACAAAAATTACAACCATTATAATTATAATTATTTTCCCACCATATCTCCGAGTTCTTGAAACATGAGTCGTGCGTAATCGTTGAAGTGTTCGTTTGTTGCTTCGTTCAACCACCCGCCATCGTCCTCAAGACCTTGCGGCAGATCCCAATGATATAGCGTGGCCATGGGTTTGACGCCGGCGTCTAGCAAAGCTTGTATGAGGTCCTTGTAGTAGTTGATCCCTACACGGTTGATGCCGTCAGCAACTTTGCCTGTTGGAATGACCCTGGGCCACGATATAGAAAACCGATAGTGAGAAACCTGGAAAGTATTTAGACAACATTCGGCAAGTGATTTGGGCACCCCTAGTTCGTTAAATGGTTTGCAACAATAACTAAAAACTTTGAGTTACTTTGCGAGTCCTGAGCTGTGGAGGCTCATAAGGAAGATTTTGCGAGTATTTTCACCTCATTAATAGGTGCACTTTTTAGATCTTCGCGCTTTTAAAATTGCACATTTTGAGCAACATAATAACTTGACGATGAATTTAGTATACAGTGCAGCATTATTGATAAATAATATGAAATTAAATATATATAGGTTATCCCACATACATAGGTGTACTACTGCCATATCCTATCGAGAACTCATTTCATCGGAGAATGTCTCAACGAGACCGATTTGCAGAACTTGAGGTTAGGACTTTCGCAATGTTTTACGCCACGGCCGGCGACTCAGACTTGAACACTGCAGACGATTGCTTCAGTAAAAACACATACTGATCGTTGTTAGGTCTTGATTTCCTGTAAAAACCTTAGATCCCAGGGTAGATATACTGTATGCATCCATAACGAAACGTTTTTGTTGGATTTGAATTAGATTTTGTTAGATTTTACTAGCTAGGTGACCTTACTCAGTTTGACCCAGATTGACTTCAGCTAGGCCCAAAAATAGCCGCCTGATCACCGTGCGCTGGAATTTTCATCGGTAATCTTTTCTGTTTATAGAGCAGTAAAACTGCTTTTTCAGGAACGATGCCTTGAATTAATGATTTAAGTAACCCAAATGATTGAACCCAATAAAATTTGGCGTTGTACCTGCGAACTTCCACCACCAGACTGCACAACAACCGTGAAATACGGCTTCTACCGTTGAATACGGCTTCTACCGTGATAAACGGATTGGCTCTACTTCCCGTATATCACGGTTGAATACGTCACATATACAATGGCCATATTTTCATGTGTATGTGATAATGATCAGTATCTAACAGATTATCGGAATTTTAATTTACACCCCTAAATTGATCATTTTTTGGTCATTTGCAATATTCTGATGTTTCAATAGTTCAAGGAGGTATAATGAAATTCAATTGAAAAGCTGATTTTTGTAATTTTTTATTCACTCATACAATTGGTACTGTTGAAGGCAAAATATGTAGCTTAAAAGTTGTTTTAGTTACAAATTGTGCTTGAGTAAACGTACACAAACAGAAATCTGTCTGTGGTTTGATGAAGGCTAATGCAGTTCCATTCAATAGCGCTTGTCTCAGTGTCTCACGCATGTAGGTATTTAATGTAGAATTAACATCTAACAACCAAAATTTATTGGGCACATGCTGATAATTACCTATTTTGTGTGCTAAAATGGTTAGAATTTCTGCGGAAAACATAAGAAATGTCGAACCTGGAGTCAGATATCTGCCCTGTACTTTAAGCTGTTCAGACTTTAGCAACGTGAGCAAAACCTTTTTAATTGTACTTTTTGTCTGGAAGCCAAGGATTTCTTACTCTGGTACCCGCGGTAGATGTACAATATGTATCTACCACAGGTAAGCTAAATGGTTTCTCAGTTTGTGATTGGCTAATGCTGTTGTTTACAGTGCCCTCTAACGCACAACGTAAGTGACAATTTAATGCGTATAAAACTTGTTTTTTACAGAAAATGTGCAACTTAAAACGCGATATTTTTTAAATAATGGATTAGAAATACATTATTTAGTCAAAGAAGAAATAAGTAGATTTCCAAGTGAAAGTACTGACGAAATGTTTTCCCACAGCTCAGGGCGATACCTCCTGGTTACTCGACCACTGCCCAGGGCCCCCGTTTTATGCAATTCAGGCATCAGACACCATGTGTTGTTTTTTAAGAGCACGGATGAAGATTATTCGTCGTAAAGAGTGTCACGTGGACAAATATTCACCAGAATGATCACCAAGGAGGAGGCGCAAACTGAAGGACTTCAACGATCACTAATTCGTCGTTTTTAATTGGTGAGCTTAACCATTTGATGAAATCTAAGCAAGTTCGTTGTTTATTTTTGCATGTCCAGCTTCTCCCGCAGAGCATTACGCTTTGCCTTTCCAATCGAACGTGGCAAGTTCGCAGTTCGGTTTCATCTCCACATTTTCCCGCAAGGTGGGAGCCGATTCAACCTTTCAATCGACTATCCAATAACCATGCGCTAAGAGGAGATAAGGTTGAGGTCATTGGCATTTGATTGACTTCTTTTCAGATTTTTTCTGGACGCCGATCATTATTCGTTTCGTTGTATGACATAAACATTCAGTTTAATTTTGAATTTTATCCGTCTGTTAACCAAATTTGGTTCCAGCAACCTTAAGTTCACAGATTTTCATATTCAGACTTCATAATCGCCTTCATGAGCCACGTTCAAGAGTCGTGTGGAAATTAAAATCGAAGTAACGACCGTCTTAACTAAGACCGCACTGACGATCTTGATAATACGGGACCCAGGGTGCTTTACCACACAAATATGCCATGATATCCAATGGGGTGACAGAACAGATAATTCAGGACATATTTAAGTACACAGTGGTCAAAAAGCCAGCAGGTTTGACAAAGTTGACCAATTAACCCTTCCAAAATTAGAATGGAATCTCCGTTAATTCCTTTTCATGATAGAAACCAACAGCAATCAGGGCCCAGTAATTATTATGTAGCTCGTGTAACCTTTAAGTCCTTAAGCATCCGAACATCTTCCTTGAACTTATGGTAACTGTCGCAGGCGATGTCTCCAGTGTCGTTGTTGCGAATTTTGTTGGGGATATGTGAAAACGTGTCCCATATACTCGGCCCTTTACCTGGTGGGAATAAAAAATGACCGGACTTTAAATCATTTCACAAAACTAAATCCTTCTCAAGTGTAACTAAAATGAAATCGCGTGATGTAAACTGCTGCTCAATGTAACTGCCGTGATGGTGAAGGCGAACTGAAACTCGTCTCCAAAACTGACTGGCTGGGGGCGCTTCGAATCACGCGACGTGATTGGTTAGTTTCGAGTTTGAGTCTGAGTCGAGTCCGAGTCCGGAGATTAGATCCTGTTTCCAGAAATAGTTCCTTGCGCATATTAGAAGAGGTGTTTGGGCTTGGAAAGAACGGACAGCTAAAACCAATCAGCAGCAAAAAACTTTTTCACAGAGCACCGTTCTAAGACCACCAACTTACCTACGCGGTCTACACGCAAACACGGAGTAATGGTAACAATATGTTAATAAACATAAAACAGTTAACAAACTCCTTTTTAGTAATGTAAATAAGTATATACGCCAGGCCAACAGCACTTGATTTTAACTGTAAAAATAGCCTTTCTGCATACACTTAAGTACTTTGACTGTAAAACTCAGATAGCAACTATTTTCTTTGTGCAACTTGCACCTACACCACACTGTATTCTTAGTTCCAAACCAGGTAAATTGGTCTGAGGTTTCTAGTTTTATACATATAAAATAATAATGTATATTTTCTATTGTGCAATGAAGAAGTACCATTTTGAAAATTGACAGTTCGTTGCTGCCTAAGACCACGATCAGAAATTAGAATTAACCCGGCGGGTCACCTTACGCGCCTAGCATGATGACCTCAAGCAAGAGCGAGCAGTCGGTTCTCCCGCGCCTAGAATATAACTTATGGTGAAAGGATCCTATTTCTGTTGCCAACTCAAGTTACAGGCAATGCTTGCGCATGTCATTTTCAAATTGGCAAGAGCCATCTAATCTAATAACTTCTGATGCGTTTCCGCGAATCGCTGACGGTTTCACTGTGCTTGCTTGTAACAGAAACAGAATCCTATCAGGGTGCGGAATATTACGAGACCGATTTCATGAGAGCAAAAAGACCCAATTCGATTATCATTTTTAGCCTCTTTAACAAAGCAAAAGGTTTTGATGTTGATATCTCTTACTTTCACTGACCCCCGTTTTCCGATTAAAACGAAACGCTAGAATATTAAGTATGCAAATTAGTTATATTTCAATATGAATCTTCCCGTTCACTATTAATGTTGAAGTCTAAATTAAGAACTGAAAACATTTATTTTCACGAATATTTACATAACTTTAGATTTCGAAAAAGATGACCTACCAGTTTCAAAAATGTTGTCAAAATTTGCTAAATATTGAATGACCTATATGATTTCCCGTTGTTTGCATGACTGAATACGCACAAGGATGGAAGCCATTGTAAAGCCATTTATTGAAAGATGTTACACATTTGTCGTTTACAATAAATTACAAAATTGTAAATACTTCTAAACGCGATGGTCTAATTTAAAGACATTGTCTAGCCTAAAGGAAACATGATTACGTACAATTACAAGTTCATTACAAATGTTCACTATTCCAAAACTATTCAAAGACTGTTATGGTGACTCGTGCATACCTCCCTCGTTCCAGGCACCTTCGATCTGGTAGGCCGACGTAGCACTGCTCCAAACAAAGTCATCGGGGAACTTTCCGTAGTAAAAGTCATTGCTTACATCAGCTTGCACTGCGGCAATGAAAACAACGAGTAATAGAACTTTCCTCATTACGTTCCTCACACGGCTTGATCGAAGTAGATGATCTAGTCAAGAGAGGCATAGTTACACCGTGTTTATATTAGATCTCAATGTACACATGAAGTCCACTCGAGTGAGGAGGGCATGGTGACGTGAATTTAAATGGGAATCCCGGGATTTAGACAAATGTTAAGAGAAAAGCCTGACGTCATTTAAAAGATAACCAGGTAACTAGGTAACATTTTAAAAAAACAAGCACTCAAATATCAAGCAATCCAAAACTGGACGTTGACGTCGCAATAATTCATCGCTATTCTCACAGTTTCGTCCGTAGACAGTTTTAGGAACTCGGCGAATTATCACCGTTATTGTTAGAATCCATTAGTGACTTCATGGTAATGCAGATTTTTGTCAGCCATGCCCTCCGCGGCACGGTGTATTTTTCTTAAGGAAATGGACATGGTTTCCCTACCGAACGCCTTGCAAACACCTAGAGCTTAAGGATAATGCAAACAAAAGTCTGTGACAGCCTAGTTCATAGACAACAGATTCGCGACTCCGATATTTTCATATGAAGTTAGTGGGTAGACGACTTACTTGCCGGAAATGAATCCGTGACTTCTATCAGGTGAAACTAGTGAATAGTCACTTCTCAGCCAATAGTGTTGGTCGTGTCTTGTACGCATCGTCAAAGTTTTGTCCATTGTAGTCTAGTTGTCGGCCCAATAGACACCATAGTGAACCCTGCTATGTTGATTATTGTAAATTTTTTTTTGTTAAATTTTATTAAATATGGTCAGGAGAACAAAATTGGCTTGATTGCACTTTGTAACTTTGAGCATTTTTTGCAATTCAAGAAGGCGGATGCCGCCCTTTTGAATTTCGGCCCACTGTTTTTTCAGCTTGATGACTAATAGGGTCATGTAATACATTGTTTATATCATTTTCTGTGATGGGGAGTCCATTTATGATGTTGTTTTATCGATGCAGGGTCAATTTTAAGGTCAAATCAGAGGTCAAAGGTCAAAACTGCTTAACAGCCTTCTGGTATTTAGTTTGTAATCTCATTATTTTTTACTTTGTTCATAAAGCATTTCAAAATACATTTTAAAAATGCTGATTATTGTATACTTTAGTGGGTCAAACTTTTTGCTCATGAATTTCATTAGAGTTACATCGGCACACTAGAGAAAGCATCTGGCGTGGAAATGCTCATCAGCTAAGCAATTGCTGGTGCGCCCCAGGGGCGAATCCAGGAATTTGAGTTGGGGGGGACAGGGCAGAGTATTAGCCAGGATTTTGCCGTCAGACATTGGCACTCCCGAACTGCCCAACGGAATCTGGGGGAATTTTAGGGGGAGGCATAAATCTGCGTCCAGTATGGTTACTGCCCACTACTCCAAAAACACTACTCCGAAAAAAACATTACTTCGAAAAGAAACCACTACGCCGAAAAAACCATGCCTCCTCCAAATATGAGCGTATTTGTTTCATTTTATAACATATGATACATTTTTTCTTGTCAAGTGAACTTCAAAGAAGATACAATACGAGAGTTGTTAACTAAAAAGACAGTAACAGAAATAAGTCAGTGGACATCTTTGCCAAATTTTTGTGTGGATATTTTGTTATTAAGTAACAAATTGATAACCCATTCGTGAAATTGGGGGACAATTTTGGAAGATCGAGTCAGAAAAAAATTAAAAACATTTCGTAGTAACGGAATAGTGGGCCTTCGGAGTAGCCGATTATTTTCGAAGTAGTGGGCCATCGGAGTAGTAACCTGATACGCTTCAGTATAGTCAACGGAAAGGCTAGGACCGAAGCTCTGTAGATACACAATCTCATCACAGCCATGTTGTTACTCATTTTCTATTTAAATGGGGCCAAGTCTTATGAAGAGCTGATGGTTTACCTGGAGATGGTTAGTAACCACCTATATCGGTAGATTGTCTTTTTAAGTCAACACTGCTGTCTCTCATGTTTCTGCCTTAGTGCCTTCCTTCAACAACAACACTGTCTCAAGGAGACGTTGATATATTTCTTCGTAGCAGGTCATCATAATTGTTAACGGTACCTGCGTTGGTGTAACAGTTTCAAAATAAACCGAACAACGTGGAAACTCTTTTCGACTAGAATACGAGAGTGCGTCCAAGTACGTTGTCATAATTTTCACTATTTGCACGTAAATCCATTCATAAATAAATAATAAACGGTTAGACGCAGCAACGTCAACTTTTAAGTTTTTAAACTCCGACAAAAGTTCGACAAACGTGCGATATAAGTATTCGACTAAGGTACCCAACATTTTTGGCAAGAGGTTTATCCCAAGTTTAGCAGGCTGGCAGAGTTCTTTCGAAGTTTATTGTGTGTGGAGCACCTTCCCGATAATGTCAAGAAAGTTGTACGCGAAGCTGCGCACAGCTGTCCACACTTGGACGACAAAACTGCAGTACCAGCTGACGACCAGAACAGGCATACCGTATATCAAACAAGTAAAAGGTTTTGGGTTTATAAAGGGCATTTTAATGAGAGCCGTGCAAGTGGCCGTGTGGGTGAATAATTTCGGTGGGTGTGGCCACCTTGATACTGCCATGGATAACATGTCATGTGGAAAGAAGGTGGTGAAGAGCAGAAGCAACGTAGAAAAGACTGCTGTTCAAGTTGACCTTGGATCTCTCAGTTGACTGTGACTTTGACCTTGAATCCATAAAATAATAGCAGAAATGGACTCATCGTCCTAAAAACATTGGAAATGGTACACTGCAGGATCCTTCCGGAATGAGGAAATTAGGCGAAATTCAAGATGGTGGAAGCTGCCATCTTGAATTATAAAAAATGTTCAAAATTGCACAAAGTGCAACCAGTTTAAGTTTTTTCTCCTTACTACATCTAAGAAATTTCCAAAAGAAAACTTTACAATATACAACATTGCAGGGTCAACTTTTTGGCAACTAGACTATTACGAATATGCGGCGGTCCAAGTACTTTAGGCTATAGTTACATCAAACATTCGACATGGCATAGGAGGATTTAGGGGGGGGGGGCAGGAGGTCCGCCCCCCCTTGGATGCCGCAAAAAATAAAACAGNCTGAACTGATGAGCCGGAAATGTGGGTACGGAAATAACCGATGACAACCGGTAATCATACGCTGAGAGAGAAGGGTCAAATACTGTTAAAAAATCGCTTTTGGCAAGAAAGGCGAAAAGAATATAAAGAAAGGGTGTCGAAAATAAGAATTTATGTAGTAAGTATTTTCGGATACTAGAACCACATGGGCAGTTTGCAACAAGGACTTTAATGTTAATTTCTGATTTGGTGTTAATCGTGGTGGTGTAGTGGTAAAGCACGCGCGCTCTATCCGCCAGGTCGTGAGTTCGAATCTGTGGTAGTTGCAGTTTTTCCTGTTTAACACGTTCTCCGTTTTTTTTTGCCTTTTTTTGTGGATAATACTTCAGGAATCAAGGAAAATGCTCGATTTTTAGAGGAAAAAACAGAAAATTTTCCTACGCAAACCCCACTCCCGACCTCACCCCATTCGGTGCTATGCGCTTCTACAATCGTGGTTTTCGCAAATGCTTACAGACAAAAATGTTGGCCCCCCTTTGTGATATCCTAGATCCGCCACTGCATTGGGTCCTACATCGTCATTTCTCAACTTCCTAGTTGACTGTATTTCATAAGTTGCGATGTCAATAGCTGCATTCCACAGCGCCTTGAGTTGACCAGCTTTTTTGTTTGGAATATACTAGACAAATAACAGTGATGAATAATCAGTGATAACGACAACACAAAGGGAGGCCTGACGTGTGTGCCTTACCGAACAATGGGGTGCTTATAGGAATGATTTTTTGTTCGGAAATTAGACAAAAGAGATGAATAATCAGTGATAACGATAAAACAATGGAGATGTCAGACGTTTGTACCTAACCGAACAAGAGGATGCTTATCCGAACGATCTTATACCACCATGACATTCGTCAGACAGTGACAAGATTTCTATCTTTATCAAATCTAGGTTTAAGTTTCAGTGTTGCATAAAATAATGCTTTGTTACGTACTGCAGTTTCATTTACCTTTTACATTATGTAATGCTAAGTAAAATTATTTTATTTTTGATACGGGTTACTGCTCGTCTTACAGTAAAATTCCTTTAGGGCATCTTATTTCAACCGTTATTATCGGTTTCATGAAATAAGGTCTGACTATCTTAGCAAGTTTTATGGGTTTCACCGGAGTAGTATTTATACTTTGATAACGATTCGTCAATTAAGTGGCAGAAAACGCCCATTCGTGTATTGGCCAATGCTTCGAGTTCAGTACACAGGTCCACCCATTGTACAAAGTTCATTGCGATGGAATTACTATGGATGTTTTGCACGGAGCAGTGGCGGATCTAGGATACCATATGGGGGGCAACATGTTGCCTCGGGGAATTGGGCAAAGCGCAATTGTATGTACACAGGGGTCCCGAAAGTTGCGGGGACCGGGGATGTGGACCCCCTGTTCGGAAAACCTATCGGTCGACTAAAACAAATACGCCCTCCCTCATCCGCTACCGGTCCTAGTTACTGAACTCAATATTTCCTCACGCTTCACGCTGTTGCTGTTTCATTTTGCTTGCAGCAGCCAAGAAGGGGGCGGGCCTCCTGCCCCCTCCTAAATCCGCCTATGCGGAGACAATTCAACACTACCGTGCTAACAGTCATTTATTGAAAACGCAGTGTTTTCTTACTTTTGTCTTATTGTTCTCCAACATTTCCCTCTCGTCTTCAATTTCTACTGCATGGTCGTCACCTATTCTCTCCTTAGTTCGTGTCCCAAATTCTTACCCCACCTCCTCGTCATCACTACGCCCTTTGACCTTCAACTATACCTACTGTCCCCAACAATTTATGCCACAACTTCCTGAACAGTAACACGCGTCGTTTAGAGTTCCCTAAAGTTTCTCAAAAAGGCTGAAGAGAGTATGCCGTGGTACAGTATTGTATTGTGTTGAAATTTGTATATTGTATTTTCGCGAGAAAAATGGTAATTGGAACGTGATAACTGCAAGGGTATTTGAAAAACTAAAATGGATTACATTCATGTAAACCACGAATGTCTCGGTTGGCCAACTATGTCATGAAAAAATGAAGCAAAAATACGATACAAAAGTACACGGAACAAATTATTGACTTTAAAGGCGTTTTGCGGAATGAATCTCGCTAACCATTAATTGACAACCATTTATGTGACACAAGGACGACAAGAGGTGTGATAATAAGGACTTATGTGAGGAATCGTTATCTGTGCTTGCTTTTTGCTATTCAAACACTTTTAGCGGACAAGCCAACAACACATATTTAATCGGCATGACAACATGCTTCTCGTTAGGTGGGTCACCCTGGCTCTTTCTACGTTGTGCAAAGTCTAACTCGGTAATACGTCCGACGACGTAAAATAAATTTGAACTGGTAGATTATACGAAACGAAAACCACTCCCAGTCGTTTAAGATTAAACTAGCCGTTACCCATGCTTAAGCACAGGTTGCAGCTAGTATACGGGAAATGTCGATGGGAAATAGGTACACCTTCAAGTGAACATAAGTGTTCATCGCAAGAGACAGGGACATTTCAATCGGAATTTCTGTCAGATTTAGGCAGGGTGTGCGGCTGCGGGATTTTTCCCCAGGCAGCAAAAATATTTGTTCTTTCCAGAACATTTAACCCTGTCGTAACATAATGGTAAAAAATGTGAACACTAAAGTATACAATGTATTTACAAAAGTCGTATCATAAATGCACATACTAAGGTAGAAAGCCACCTAGCTGTATGAAAATTATCGTTAACTCCCAGCTAGGTAGGTGTGTCGAGCTCCGTTAGATACTGAAACTTCACACAACTCGGGAAGCTCAGCTCGTCACCTCGTCGTGAAACTTTTGTCAACATGTAGAGCTAACGACCGGCGGGGGTGCATGCAGAATCTGTAGAAATCAGCCAATTCCCACCTTGCTCGTTGCAGCCATGTAAGTGAAAAAAGGCTAACAAACGCCATTTTTTTTCGTAATCCTCCGCCTTTTGTAACAAAGAGAGCCCTGTTGTCATTTTGAAAACAATGCGCTTGTGACATCATTAACTTTGGCGGCGACAGGCCCGAAGACGTATATACGACGGAAGCCAGAGGGAGTGAAATTAAGCCGACTGACTGGAATCACCCAGTCCGTTGAGCCAACAGACTGGCGTCACCAAGACCCGTACAAAACTGGCCGCGAGAAAAAATGGAACACTCGAATCTGAATAGAGGGCCGGTGCATTACCTGGGACCAAGGCGGTGCCGAAACGGGCGCAACGAAGATCTGTAGTGGAGCGGGGGAGACGAATTTTGTGTAAACGTTTCATTTTATATAATATATTTCCCGGGTATCGTATGTTCTTCCAGTGTACGGCATACGGTTACACATTCAGGACCAGCCTACAAAAGATGTGTCCTTCTGCAGCCGTGAATTCTCCTACAGTTCGTAAAGAAATTCGAAATCCCATAAACTTATCAGAACTTGATGTGCAACTGCACGTCGAGACGAAAATCGTCATCATCATCGTCGTCATTGTCATCACAATCATCATCATCATCATCATCATCATCATCATCACATCATCCTCATCATCACATCATCATCATCATCATCATTGCCCTCGTCGTCATTATGAGCAATACAGATCTGATGCCAGTCCTGACGCTTGCCGAAAAAGAAGGAACCCCCGGTCGCGCCACTGCGATATCGGTCGAAAGCAGTGATAAATCACTGTAATAAGTCTCGCGAGTCCTGGAGCTAAGTAAAGGTGTATTGTTCATGATGACGGTTCTCTATATTTTTCTGTCGTTTACCATCCTCTCCACCACGCTGGCCTATTCGGATCCATTCAATGACGGGTTCCTGTACGACTCATTTGACGAGGATTTTATGTGGGGAACAGCCACTTCTAGTTACCAGATTGAGGGTGCTTGGAACGAGAGTGGTAGGTCACAATCACGTTACTCACCTAGCAAATTAAACGTTTTGAACGATAGGCAACATTGCAACACTATGGCCGCATGTACGTGATGCGCCTGGAAACGATTATCCAAAAGAGACTGGAAGCCAACAACATCACAGTTAAGCTGACATGCAAGACATATGAAACTGTAGCGTTTCAAGTGCGCAATCTGTACGCGATGGGTTGCGTCGTTCAATAGGTTAACAAGTGGTCTCCAGAGAACTCGAATTTTTAGTCACGTTTGACGTGCGACATCATTTGAAATGTTTTTTTACTGACACTGCAAGTGTTACTTATAGCTTAAAACACCGAACATCACGACTGTACCAGTTTTGTGGGGTTTTCTATAGCAAGTCTGTACACAGAGGAATCCAGACTCCAAAAAAGCAGTGTACGAGTACTGCAGACTTTTTACAATACTGTGAAAGGGCAACAGCTTTAAGTACCTGATTCTGGCATCACTGTTAGGTTAGATATCAAGAACGTAGAGAGACTGGCACTGAAAATCGGCTAATGTCCGGTTCACATGGTGGCTAGACACGTAACCTGTTTGTTAATAAATATTTCCAGACACGCTCCAAAAGGTTGTTAAATCGTGGAACACAATTTTGCCCAAATGTTACAATTTAAAATCGTACCTGTGGTAGTTGCAAGGCCTAAAAGACTCAGCAAAATACAGTACCAGCTCCTAACCAAAACAGAAAAGGTCATTTAATGAAAGAAGTCGGCAGAAAACATGGGCTGCGCAGCACTGAAATAAGTGGGGGCTATAGTCCACCCCTTCCCTCCCCCCGCCCCCTATGGTGCGCCTCTAACGTGCCTATATGCAAAAACCTTGACATTTTCCGCACACACGCCTTGATGTCTACGCCATGTTATTAAATTATACCGTCGCAAGATGACGTCGTTGTTTGTGAAAAGATGACCTAGTTTGTACTTGAATGTTATTGGTTGATTTAGAAATGAGACCGACCCTCGAGATTCTAAATCACTTGTCACTCCTATTTCTATATGGGACCTCACAATTCGCAGAACCCCATTTCTTATGTAAAAATGCTGGAGGATGCAATTACCAAATCCAATGACCTTGGTTTTTCTCAAGTATGTATAACTGGCTTTTTAGAAAATAAACATCGTCAGTTCAGTTACACATGCGCCTGTATGCCCACATAACAAAGGCGCACTGAGACGCAACAAAGGCAGTAGCACAAGGATAAATGAACCGCAACAACTAAATATAAGCATAGCAGTGAACGCACAGTGTCAGACGATTGACTGTGGGTTTGTTTAAAAGGTAGCTATGCTTTGAGATTGTGCGTAGATGGAGAGTGAATAATCAAATCCAGTAATTAATTTATTATATGATAACCTCTAATTAGACAAGTGAAACCTGTTGTTAATTAAGTAATCAACTACAAAGAAAAGTAGCTACACTAGCGCCCTCTTTAAAGATTACTTTAATCAATCAACACAAATAATCAAATTCTTATCTGCTATCCAAGCTAGGACTCTCCACTAGCTGGATGTCTGTCCTGTTGGTGAATCTTCGAACTACACACACACGCTGTATAGCGACAGTGTACTTGCTGGTCACCGTCTCAGGTGATGTAACGCTTGCAGGCAATTTCTTCTACCCGCGATTCTTCTTGCTGGTCACAGTCTCTGGCAGTTGACGCAATACTTCAGGTAGTATCTTAGTTAACTTCCTGTTCGTTAACCCTTGCCCTAGCCAAGATCCTTTCTAGAATCTTCCACGAGATGGCTCTGTCGTACAATTTCCTCTGTACACTGTAGCAAGACTTTATGCTTCAACTACTATAGCGCATGATTATCTTGTTGATTTCAGTCCATAATATAACATTCTACTTATTTAGTGATTGACTAATAAAAACCACATGATCATATCCAATCATATTATTGGCTGTTACAATTTGTTCTCAGAATTTTCTAGAATCTCTAGAGTACTTTGACCCCAGAACCCAAAGTTGTAAACACCATCTAAAAATAGATTTTGACGTTAAAGTACATGTCAACAAGTCTGACCCCATGATTTGAAAGTACATATGCACAAATTTTGGGCAACTAAAATGGATCTATTCTTACTAATTACTTAATCAGTATTTATTCTGACACACAGTTCCTACTGTCCCGTCACATATATGATATGTGATGAGCATTTTGTCGTTATCTGAAGCTTCCATCCCTTGGGCTTGAGCGAAAAAGGTGCTTTTGTAAATTTCAACTCTTACAGTAATATCGATTAAATAGTACAGGTATGTTGCCTGTCTTTCCTTCTTTTCACAGCAGAATAAACTCAGACCATATAAAATGCTGAACAAATTAAACTGTATGAACATACAACATCAAGAAATAACTGTTGATTTTTAAACCTCGACCATCATCCAACAGAAAAAGATGTCGACAAGACTTCCCAGAGTAGAACGGACTGGGTATTAACCCAGAACTTCGTGTAATAGTTCGGATCTTAAAAATTTCCCTCAACCGTTTGCGCGTCTCCATCCTACGGCCAGCTTTAGAGGAGGCAGCCATACAATAGAAGAAGCCCTGAGTATGGGCCTACGGTCGCCAGTAATCTCATTTAAAATGTTTTCTTTCTGGCCATTGTTTGCTAAATTCATCTCTTTAGTCACGACTGTAGGGACGCTCTTGACATCAGTTCTTTGCCCGGCTGCAAATTTTCCGTCAAGACCACTTTCACGTCATGAGCAAAGCTAGAGCTCCATTTCCTTATGTGTAGTGACCACCTAGAGTAGACACAGTTTCATTAGAACGGACTGTGGCCAGCTCTCTTCATAAGAACCCGATGCTCCAAATGCAGACATGACAGCGTTTTCCCGTTCAGTGGCTTTACCAGAGGTAGGAGGTTTTGAGCGTGTGATAACATCTAGCTTCTGTGTTAACTGCCAAGCACAATCTTTTGTCTGTTATGACAACAAGCAGACCAATTATCTACCAGGCTTATTTCAGACCACGTGTGAACACAGTCAAACTCAGAGTGAATTGGTGTATTCGGAATAGATTGTCGTAACTTCGGTTGCAGTTGGGCGATTTTGGTGATTCAAAAACCAAACATGATCACCATTTGACGAAATTTTCAGAAATGCTATTGGTTTATGTTCAAATATATTATAACTTAACTTTTATTTTTAACATCACAGCCCAGTCAGGGTAGATACGATCTTATGGGAGATAGAGCAATTATCGAACAAAAGAGAGCTGGCCCTCCAACCATAAATGCCAGGATAGAATTAATGTAAGCTGTGGGCTACAGGGGTAAACTTCCCAACTTGTTGTTGAGCTATAGAATCGAACAAGTTGGGAGCAACGCGAAAACGCCATAATGGCGGATGGGGCAGACACCCACTGTCTTGCAATGTCATCGAATGCAGTTTCCCTTGCTAGATCGCAAGTGTGTCTGTCAATAACCAAAGGGAGCCTATATTTCATCGAAAGTAGTGAGCTTTCGTGCACCGAGCAATGTACCAAACACGCCCTCTCCAGCCAGGGTGATTTCATGCTTAAAAACTGGCTCACTCACAGTACCTGTAGATCGTACATGCTCTGTTGCACTTTTTGTGCAGATTCCGACACTGATAAAAACCTGTTCATGTGGCCATTTTCATAATTTTGGGCTGGGGGATGAATATTATACATGCCTGCACAGCATAGAATTTCAGTCTCTAATTCACACGTGTTGCATTGTTCATGTAACCATTTCAGGTGTTATAAAAATAGACAGAGAGGTCAATGAGTGTATTATGGGGATTGGTGTAGTTTGAGGTGGATATGAATCAATCGGTAAAGTTTCAGAAAATTCTGTGACGGGTCATGTAGAAATTCTTTGATCCCATAGAAGTTGTTACTTAAGTCAGTCAACACTCTCTTCCTTCTTTGTCAACGAAATTCGCCCATGTAGGTCGCTACCAATCGACCTGTATGATGCCACCTAATTTTTTTTCGGTGTTAAATAGGGCTCGTGATGAGGCGGGTTAATTAGAGTACCCTGTGGAAAATACGAAAAAACAGCACGCTAAAGTTGACCACTAATACACGTATTTCACGTGTTTAAAAGGAATTTTGTCTATTGCGTGGAACCTTTAAATCTAATCGCCCTGACCGGATTCATCGAAATGAGTGGTTAATCGAGCCCTTTTTCCTTTCCAGGTAAAGGTTTTGGTATCTGGGATGAATTCACGCACCAGATTCCACACAGGATAGCTGATAACAGCACGGGTGACATAGCGTGTGACAGTTTTCATAAATACAAGGAAGATGTTGCTCTTTCCAAAGAGATGGGAGTGAGTTATTATTGACGATGGTGATGTTTATGATGACGAAGATGACAGTGGGGATGAGACGGTGGTGGTGATTAATGTGACAACGGAAATTGTGGTGATGATGAGCTGACGGTGGTGGCAGTGATGATGATGACGATAATGATGATGATAAATGCTAAGTGATGACGATAACGATGGTGGTGATGATAGAAGTGATGAAGATAACAATGGAATGGAAATGATGACAATGGTAGAGATGGTGATGAAAACAATTGTGATGATGATGTTGATGTCGGTGACGATTCTGATGACGGTAGCGGTGGTGATAATTACGATGATAATGGTGATGATGATGGGGTGGTGGTGGTAGTTATCATGATGATGATAGTGGTTCTGATGATGATTGTGATTAATTTAATGATAAAGGACGACGATAATGACCCATGATGATAATGAATTTACTAAAAAGTATGAATAGTTGAAAAGTGGTAGTTTCATCATAGATAAATAATAGTTTGTGATACAAAAGTTCGAATCCTGTGTTCGTTGATACACCAAGTGTGTTCGATTCCAACTTGGAGTGCGTGACAGGGGGTGAAAATGGTGTGAATATTTTAGAAATGTAACTGAAGCTATTGTTAACAGAATCCAAATTCCAAAGCCATTGTCCAAACGAAGATTGTTTATTTTACAAAGTACCGGTACCTCGATAGTTGCCTCTTTCGTTATGCATGTCAAGATTAACTTTGGTCATACTGTTCGCGTTTCCAGCTTCGTAATGTAACAATTCAATCCTTATTTTAAGGAATTGTGTTCGTAGTCCTGCCTTCCATCAAAGAAAATAACTTTTGATTTAGACCACTTTTTCCATGAAACTGATCTCACTTTGTTCCTTACTCCTATAATTGTGACATTAATGCTCGGAAAGAACCGACTACTGGTTGTTGTATGAAATCACACTCGATGTCTAAATGGAACAGCCATGAGAAGCCAACTTCTTAGCTGTTTGTGTATTTCAATGCATTCAAAGGTGGATCACTACCGTTTCTCCATCTCATGGCCACGAGTGTTTCCCGACGGAACTAAAAAGTCCTATAACCAAGAAGGAATGAACTTCTACAAGGCGCTCGCAGCAGAGCTAAAGAGTAATGACATCGAGCCTATGGTAACGTTGTATCACTGGGACCTCCCTCAGGCGCTACAGGACGTAGGCGGTTGGACAAATGAGACCATTGTTAACCATTTCCGGGACTACGCGGACGTGTGTTACCGGGAGCTCGGAGACAACGTAAGCTGCAGAATGTATTGTCTTTCTTGCACTTCGATGATTTTGTCACTGAAATAACTAGAAAGAAACTAATATCCACATGTCATTGTGACGAGTTTAGTTACGCTTATTTCTTCAAATTTTGCCGTAAAATGTTTCCAGCTAAGACCTGAATGCCACGCTTGAAAGAACAAATCATGCTTAAAAAAAAGAAATCAGTTTCACAAAATACTAATAAACCTTCCACATGACTATGCCTATTAATATGTCTTGTTTTCTTAGGTAAAACTTTGGCTGACCTTCAACGAACCTTTCGTGTTCACGTGGCTGGGCTATGGCGTTGCGGTCCATGCCCCTGGTATTGCCGACCCTGGTGTGAGTCCTTATAAAGCGGCCCACAATGTCTTAAAGTCGCACGCTAAGGCGTGGCACTTATATGACCAAAAATACAGGACAACTCAGAAAGGTGACAGCACAGGGATAGCGAAGCAATGCAGTGGCCGGAACTATAAATATGATCGCTAGATTTTGTTTGCGTATACCTTTGGCCCGAGACCAACTCCCTAGGTCTAACATGGAAAAGGACGAACTGGAACTTCTAGTTCAACAGCCATGTTGACTGGAGTACAAACTCGGCGACTGTTGACTCGTAAAAGTGTCACCGAACTATTCTTTGATTTCCGGCCAATGGATCGTTTCGCTACCCTTGAGAATACTAAAAACTGGTCACCCGTGTTTAGGTGAACTCACCCCCGTTGGCCACATATCGAGACCTTTACGGTTAGAAACCCGCCTTCCATCACAAGGAACAACTTTTGGTTTAGACCGTTTATCGTTAAGGAATTGGCCTCAAGCTGTTCCTTAGTCAAATTAAACGTGATGTCAGAACTTCGAAAGAACTGCTTGAGGCCAAGAATTACAAGACACACGCAATTACGTTAAGTCGTACTAGAAATGTTCAAACTCGAATGAATTAAGACAGCGGTGGTCCATGTTTTTGTCATGTGTAATTAGTAATGCTAATTCGTCGTATAGAGAAAACGAAGGTCCCATCACGAAACATGGACCAAAAGAATGTTTTTCAAATATGTTGCAGCGTACAATCGGTTTTAAGACCAAAAAGTACATCTTTGGGATTATTTCTGGGTATTAGGATGGACTTATTGAAGTTATTAGCTATGAAGAGGGCTAAAAAACTAACAAGCTCTGCTGTATTCTCGATTTCCGACTCCGACTTCTAGGTGTCCGATAGAATTACCTAAAATCACTCCAGCCCTGGAATGCCAACTCCCTCACGTGACCTATGTATTCCATTCTGATTAGAGCTTGGGACCCCGAGAATAGCCGCGATAGTTTGCCCTGAGAATTTCCTGCTACCTGTTCGACTGAGTTTTAATGGAGAGTTGTAGTTATCAAATCAAACCATTGATTCATTTTCATTTTGTCATGTTTGTTAATCAAGTGGGACTCTTGAGGCACGGTTCCATACAATCAGCGATTTCTCTGCAAAATTAGTCAACGGACCCGACATTTACAGTAGTTATTCTTTATAAGCACCGACCTGTGGCCCTAGGTGGATGCCGGGAGTAGTTTGGCCCCTAAAATCTTTTCAGCTCCAGTCGTAGAGCCCCTTTCGACAACCTATCATACTAAAAACAACAAGATATTTTGGATGTTAAAATCGTGTATTTTCCGGAAAGAAGTTACATTTGGCCTAAATGAAAAGTATAAGTAACTTTCCAAAAAAATCATAATTTGCTAATTGAAGGTGTGTATGTGTGTGCGTGCGCGCGTGCGTGCGTGTGTGTATTATCATTGTTTCGATCTTTTTGATAATAATTTGTTTGTGCAATATTTACCTGTTGCTCAGTTGCCGTCAGTTTTGTCAATTCGATTTCTGAAAATAAGGCCTACTGTTACCTGTAGTATTTATCTATGCCCGCTAAATAATTTTTAAATGAAACGTTTACCTTGAAAAAAAAAACAATCTAGAACTTCCTGTTGCTGACGGCGTACTGTGTATTTGCTAATTGCCCGGCTTTTTCGGACTGTCTCGCTTTTTATTTTTTCCGCCATCGCGCCACCATCTAAATGTTCTGCTTTTGGCACACGGTCAAATTGACAAATTATCATTGTTATTTCTCATGCGACATAGCCATATTTTTCAGATCGACTAAAAAGAAAAAAACGGGCGTTTAATGGGTTTTTGCGGCACCAGCAAGTTCGCATTCAACTATAAAAAACAACAAACAAACAACGCTGTTGGGTATTTTTTGGGGTTACATCTCTTTTTCGACAAAAACCTTGTCAGCCCGTCTTTGTGTGTTGCAGCGAACATTTTAACCTTACGTTTTGGCTTAGACCCAGATGTTTCGCTTTTTATCCTGAAGTTCCGCGTTTTAATCCAGTTGTTCTGTTCTTTTTAGTTCTTGAATGTTGACCGTGACTTCTGCGCAACATGTGTTCAAAATAATATTGTCTCTTTTTATGAACATAAGTAACGTATCAATCGCAAAAATGTGTTACAGTGTCTCTTGCTTTCGGTAACATACACTTTATGTATCAGGATCACTAACTTTTACTTTCTGAAGAAAAGAGCTTTTATGGAAAGTCGTACACTGCAAGCAATGTAACGAGCTATCCACAGTACATGTCACGTGACAGATGTTTGTCCATTTTTATCTCAGTATCAGAAAACCTTTGTCTGCAAATTTCGGATAGATACTTGGAGTAGTTTATCGCACTTTTCGTAAATGTCACTGCATTCTGAATTTTTGCTAAATAATTGTATCACACGGCACCAAAGGTCCGATTAATTATAATATAGAAAGATGTAGTTTTGGATGAATGCTTCAATAAATTACCACAGCAAGTTTGAAGGATCTACATTAAAAAAGCTTTGTCTTCATAGGGTAGAAATCTTTTGAATCATTGAAATTATTTCCCTAATTGTTAAACTAGACATTTATACAACTTCCTTGGTTCATTTTCTTTTAGTTACTATTACACGCTGTTATTTTTCGCATTTTGGAAGCACTCTTTTTTAGGAATTAAAAATAGCTATTAACCAGTCAGGTGTGTGAAATGATAATTACTTGTGAATTAAATTATTTATCTTTTGCTTTCTGATATAATTATCAAGAACTTTCAAGGACTTTCTAATGATATGGCTCTTATGCAATTCGGCGGAATAGCTAGTACACACACCGGAACAAATGAATGCAAACAAATCTCACGCATGCGCGGCGCAATCTCAGAGATCACGAGATCGGAGTTGGCATTTCAGGCGTGCGTTCAGTAGGCAGAATGGTGAATGTTGGCCAATTCCCCTTTTGTCCACTGACGTCACAAGCATACTGGCGCCCCCAGTGGAGGCCCTGAGAACTCGTAAATAAACCGAGTTCATGAACCCGGTAGTATCCAGCCTAGCAACGGCCGAGCCAAGCTGGCGAACAGACTTGTATTTATTGTGGGACGTTGAGTGTCGTTTTTTTCTAAAAACATAATGCATGGAATACAATAATGAATGATATATAAATATGATTGAAAGATTCCTTTTTAGTCGAGCGTAAACGAGGCTATTTCGCGTGGGGATAAAACTTTGGCTTTGCCGTGTGTAACACAGAAGAACATTTGGATGGTGTTGCAGGATCGCGAGAATGAATATTCCAATTTTCTTAATTTATTGGAACAATATTAATTTTCTGAGAGGTATGACATGCAACATTATTTAAAAAACACACTAAAACATAGCGACTCTGGAAAAATCATAAAAAATACTTTAACCACAGTCGCCAGCATGCTTGTTTACGAGTTCTCAGGGCCTCCACTGGAGGCGCCAGTATGCTTGTGACGTCAGTGGACAAAAGGGGAATTGGCCAACATTCACCATTCTGCGTTCAGTAGCGCTAGGACCTATACTAGGGCCTAAAATCTAGCCGGATTTTAGGATTGGCATACTAAATAAGTAAAAAAATTACGTTTGACACACCCAAAATTAAAGTTTCGCACCTAAATAACAGATAAAATCGTGGTCGTATAATGAAACAAAAATAGATCGATTCCTCAGCGTATCATAAAATATTGACCTCGGGAGAGCATATGACATGATTTTACCCTCAGGATAGGTCGACATTTGTATAATATTGAATGCATGTGCAATTGATTGAAGGTAAAATATCCATCACCTTGGATTCTGATTGGAAGGGTCCGAAAGATCCAAACAATCCTGATGACGTGGCTGCGTCGGAAAGAGCTATGCAGTTTAAACTCGGGTGGTACGCTCATCCTATTTATAAGGGAGACTATCCCGCAATCATGAAGGAGATGGTGGCGAACAAAAGTAAGCTTCAAGGATATCCAGAGTCACGACTACCGGTGTTCACAAAAAGTGAAATAGAAGAAATCAAAGGTAAGCTGCCATGCAGGGAACACTGTTGTAAAGTAAGTGTTCTTGAGAATCTTCCAAACCCTATCCGAAAGCATCTGCGTGAATTCTGTACTAACACGCGTTTCTGGGTATACCAAAACTCTACAAAGCCATTTTGGAACAGGAATACGACTGAATAGCAAAAAGAATGTGGTAGTGTGTTTCAGCTTGTATATAAAAGAACGTATAATAAGGAAGCGTTCAATGATTTCGATAACAGAAACAACAACATTGACGTACATGTAGTTGTTAGTGTGGTCACACTCTCCATAGAGTGCGCGCGGGGCGGATTACAAAGGCGGTAAACGAAGAATGTGTCAGCGCTTGGCTGGGAGACTTTTGGTGTGCACCGGTACCAGAATTGTCGTCATAATTTCAGGGACCCACGACTTTTTCGGCTTGAATCACTACACTACACAGCTGATAACATCAGACATAAAAACCATCACAGTGAACGAGTCAAGCTACGGAGACGACCCTGACGTCAAAGAGGAAATTGATCCCAAATGGCTGGGGTATAGACGACTTTCAACATGTCCATATAGTGTACTGATATCTACGAAACTAACCGATAAACCAGCCAGTGTATACATTATATGTACATACATTATAAATTTCAACTAATCGTCAACTAAAACTGTCTGTCTTATTACTCATACATGCGGACCTGTACCGATAATGAGAAATTAATTGAGGCTGCCTCCTCTTCATTAGACGAATATCAATAGTATTTCGCTGCTAAATTGTATTTATGCGAGCATCCGGAATATCGCCTTTATCTGCATCTATCGAAACGGCACAGTACGTAATGTACGTAATATCTCAGGCATATTTTCAACATGAGCATGCACAGTTGACGTTTTTCAGGTCCGGCTCATCATGGCTCAAAGTAGTACCATGGGGCCTTCGTAAGCTGCTGATTTGGATAAAGGACAACTACGACAATCCTCCTTTGTATATCACCGAGAATGGGGTTTCGGACAGGAATGGAACCTTAGAAGACCATCACAGAATTAATTTCTACAGAAGCTACATAAACAACGTACTGAAAGGTACTGCACTGGTGTATACATGTTGTCTGTCGTTACTTGGACAATGAGTAAAAAATAGGTTTGCCAAAAAAGTTGGCAAGTTAACTCAAGGACGAAATTATGGTCACCAATATCAGCAACGCTAAAATTCGTACTTCAGAAAATGCATGAAGACGTCAATTCGGAAAAGATAATGTATTTTGGTAGCCTTTAATTTTAATACTCGAGCTGTTCCGGATGGATAACGGCATGGGGAAATTGTTGCAAATAACATTGGAATAACTTGGCTTACAAGACGAAAGAATTGTCCATTACAATGTGCATGTTTTTGTACTAGTCCATTTCTAAATACTGGGGCCCAGTGGACTCACTTTTCATGTTACTGAGATCCATTTCATCCTTTTGGTCCACGCACATTCGGTCCCAGAACAAGAACACTGTCTTTTAAAAACGTCCAGTACGCGTCACTCACTTTTATTTACCACAACACTTGTGGTTTTATTTGTTGTTTTCTTTCAAGTTACCAGAGGCAAATCTACAGGGAGGAGGTTCAGGGGCTTCAAACCAAATAAAAATTAAAAAATTTTCGCCAGAAAAACGAAATCAGCTACTAAAAACCACAAAAAAATCTTACACGGGAGGGGGTTTCCTTCCCTGCACTCAGCGCTACTCGCCTCGGATTCGCTCGAATCCTAAACACCCCCCTTACTGAAAACGTAGATCTTCCACTGGCTACTCGAGTGCTTTTTTCTTTTGTAAGCGTACCAAAATGCGTCCAAGGTGATGTCCATTAAGTAAATGTGCGTCTCAAGTCAGGTTGCGTCAAAAACAAAAGACGCAATAAGAAGCCTCCAGTATTCATCGTCAGCCACTAGGCCCGGGTGCTCCTGTTGTTTTCTGTTGCGACGCTGTGTCCCTGTAGGACCACATTTAGGTGATCATACGAACCACTGACAAGATCTGTCGTTACACTAGACCTGGGCAGTTCATTGCCCTTTTCAAAGATCCCGTGAAGCGTGATATGCACAAGTTACGAGATATCGGTCATCCAAAACAGCACGATCTAAAAGATATCATTTCATAGTAGCATTTCAAGCAGCCGGTTCAGTTTGTCACAAATACTGGTATATAGGTAGCACTTATCCAATATCAGGTTACCACGACGATCATTAACGTGACACTCCCTTGATTCTGTTTTGGTTACACCATATTATGCTCAGAGATGCGAACCCATCGGTTTTCGATATCCATAAAAAGGCTAGTACCAAACGTGTGATTCAGTACTGGTTCGCTACTGCAATTATTAACCACTCCACTATGCTGTTACTTAACATTTCAGCGGCTAAAAAAGATGGTTGCAATATAAAAGGTTACACAGCGTGGTCGCTCCTGGACAATTTCGAGTGGGCCTCTGGATACTTGGAAAAATTTGGCATCCATTACGTCGACTTCAACGACCCAGCGAGACCAAGAAAAGCTAAGAAGTCAGCCGCGTACTTAAAGAAACTTTTCGCCGATAACGGATTCCCTAAACCCGAACCGGTTAACTCATCACCATTTCACACCCCAAGCATCTTCGTTCTTCTCCTGAGCATAGCAGCACGCGTGTTATTCTGAGCACGAGCGTCCGTGATGGCGCCAGTGTAATGGTACATGCTCTGTCCCAAGAAGTATATACAATTTATCGTGTGACCTGGAGTACCCCTATTGCTTTTGCGTTTCAGAAGTCTTTTTAAAAAGAGACAGTTATTTTAAGAGAGTCAGAATGGATATCTTGATAATGTATTTTGAACACCAGAAGCTAATCACAAATGTTATATTTCAATAAAACAAAGATATCACAAAATGAATTGCGTATGAATTGACCGTTAGCACCAAATTGTAATTACGTTACTTGTATGACATCCTTAAGTTCTTTTGCCATTTCTTCCATGTGCTAGAAAAAGAAGAAGAAATCTATCAGTCAGTCAATGACAGAAATTGTGAAAATGTGTGTTCTGACACAGGACAAGCAAAATAAAATTCATCTTTAAATTCATTCATGTTTTGTACCTTGCAAATTTAATGCGAAAAAACCACAAGAACTTCCTTGAACATCCAACTGGTGTTGTCATACAACATCGACACCCTTAAAGAAGTATTTCCCAATTGCTTTGCAGCTTAAAAACATTACCACGGTCATTCGATCTTGAGTTGTTGCCGAATGAGCCAGCAACTTAAGCCATAGAAAATGCGTGTACAGGAGGCATTTTCAATTCACAGTTTTAGGGTTGGCCAACCCCGATAAATTTTCAAGCTCTTCTTGAGTCGCTGATGGTCTCAAGGTTCTCGTTGGTTACAGTAATGGAGTCCTATCATGGTAACGAATAATATGAGATTGGTTTTATGAGAGTAAAAGGCTTAGTTGTGTTTTGCCAGCTAAATAAGACGAAATGCAACTTTAAGAATAAGTGTCATATCTTAGACTTTGTATGCGACAGAAATTCATGATGTCGCTTGAGATACTCTTTACTCTGTTTTAGTCACCAGTTTAGAGTACAGATTTCATCCATCCAAGGATACCACTAAGACCATCATCTTGTTGCATAACACCGCAAACTGGCCTTAGATGAATTACCGCGGTGCGGCAACATAGGTAACAGGCGGTTTACATCTGCTATCTTGTTTATACAAAGGCTCGAGGACGGACCGCTAAACAAGTTGGGTTTTGTGGGAACATCAACAGAGACAGTAGCAAAAAATTTGATAAAACTATCGAATTTCAAATGCCTTCTTATAAGTTGGGGGTTTGAGTCAACTCCCCCCCCCATCCTTTCGGACGTAACTATCATACATGAAACGTGATGAAACATAAACTATTGGGTTTCTTGGTCATTAGGACCCTGGCTGCAATAAATAGCATTAGTGGCCGCAGTCTACGGAAGAAGAACACATACCTGCTTTGCCGCGGCCTGCCGTCTGTAATCCGCTTTAATAGTTACAGTTAATATGGTTCCCACTAAATGAAGTCCGCATATCAACATGTTGGCAGCAAATGTCCCGTGTGCCTCTTGCATTGCACCGTGACATAGCGAAAATACGGTGCCACAAATCTGGAAGAAAAAAAGAGTGCTTTCAACTCCAAGAAAAGTTTGGGGTACCTCCAGCCAAACCGCGCTATAGACGCACAACTGAAATGTCGCACTGTTTTTATACAACATTCGCTCACAAACTGTATTGGAAAATTCAGTGACCGAGTGTCCCGGATGCACTAAATGAAGTTATGGAGACGCACAGAACTCCGATGTAATAGTGCCCTCACTCATAAAAAAACATGTTGTAAGTCGCCGTCGGGACGAAGACATGACAACATTTGTATCAACAGATGTTTTCACATGGCCTTAAATTTTTAAGCTAGTGAATGGTCAAGTGGATGTCGTGTTTCAATTTACCTAAAAATTGTTCGTCTTCATATAGAGTCATCCACGGTTTTCGGCTTTTCGTCCGCCAAGCAAACCCTTGAAATGGGCCACTGTCCACAGAAAACCTCTGTGGTGTTCTCAAACTATCTGAAACGCGAGCGTAGGCCTTCCATCGCTCATTTCAACTTAACATACGAGTTCGTATCGTTAGGTCACATTTTATCAAAGTTTTACGGTAGCGTCGTTACTGCTTTCATCTCGATTATTTAAAAATTCAGTCGCTACAAGTGTAACAAAGACAGCACAGAGCGTTAATACGCGCTCAGCGTGTGAATTACAAACGGTAAAAAAATAAAGCGTGCTCACATTTTTAAATATTTCCGCAGTAATCGGGTCAATCCTAAAATAAGCATCAGTTCTGCACAGGCTCTCCTCAATAGGGAACACTCAATGACTAGACAAGTCTCATGAAGATCAATCTAAGTACTTGGTAGATATTAAAACAAACAAATGACAATTTGTCATAAGATTGACAACAGTAATCACACTTTCCATAAAATTGACACCAGCCGAATCGAATACGGCCTTCATGGCGAAGGTATCGTTGTCATCTCAACAGAAACCGCTTTGCCAAATTTCATAAAACTCAGTCAAATGAACTAAAATGGTCATTTGAGGGCACAGCGGTTGTCGAATCTGTCTCAAAGTCATCGCCAACCATTCTCTGCTCACAGAGATCTTACAAGGGGTTTCAGAAATATAGCAACGTGCGCCGGACATCCATAGGCCCAGACAGAAATGACAGTAATATGCACCCACGTATGTATATGTGGGCGCATAAGAATTTTTTTTTTTTTAAGTGGGTGGCGTTTCCGTTACAATTGACGGCAGTGAGTGAACTGCCGCTCACTACGGCGGTCATTTTAGTTGATGGTGCACCACCAAAATAAAAGTTAAACCAAAAATTCGTATAAATTTAACTATTTCGAGTTGCGTTGAGTGAGCATATATGGGCTAAGCGTCGACTGGACTAACGTGGAAAGAGTACCTTTAAAGAACGCTGAGCTTCGTTTGGTTAGTCACATAGTAAGCCTACCTGTGCAGACGCGTTCAGTATACCGGAGGAGGTTCCCTCAGATTCTGGGTACGTCAATTCTGCGGCAAACTCGAACCCAACCGGAACGTAACCCGTCACGAACATGCTGAAAATATGCATTAAGCAGGAGCTTTATGCAAAAATAATATCAAAATCGGTGGAACATAATTAAATCAAAAATGAAATAGTTGAAGACATAAGTGGGCATATCCGGGAAGTACAAATAGCATTTTATCCCATACGCGTTGAATTACGTGCAATACGGCCATTTGATATTGTTTTACGTATTCCCCTCCTCTGACGTGGAAAGTTCAAAAGGTAGGTCAATGTCGACTCGAAGTCGTCAGCCAGGCTGATCATAATACTTTCCCAAAATATTTAAAGTAATACAATTGCAGCAGTATAAGTAAGACTCAACATGCGATCAGGTTCCAAACTTCACATCTGGAACAAAACTACACTTCTGTCTCAATTTTTAATTGCTAAATATATCGTCTACAACTCAGACGCCGATTCCTCAGTAACTTAAACATCAAAAATTGTTGTAATTTAGCTGTTTTCAGGAAATGAGACAAGTTCAGTGCACAATTACCATTGTTTTCATCTTTGTTATCTCCTTTCAAGTAATAAATCGTTACACTATTTCTTTTACTGGAGAAAACTTGTAACCTAACGCGCAAGAACATACATATATGATGTGATCCGCCACGTGAACAGTCTGGGTAAAGTATTTAAAAATTGTCTAAAAAATTAAAGAAACTTAGGAATTCGAAGCGTATGGGATAAATACAAAACGTACCCCGATTGGCGTAGATGAAGTGATATGCCGCTCGACGTTAATCCGCGAAATAATGTCTCGTGGGATATTACTTCATCTACCCCCACTCTCCGTACGTTTTGTGTATGTATACAATGGAGCACATGGCTTTGTTTTGAAACACGGCGAGTAAACGCTTGTGATTTTCCATCTTAGTCCACGTAGAACTTCTTGTGTTCTATTATTATGTGGAACTTCTAATTTTCCATTCATGCCTGGAATGGAACTTTTAAGGGCCATTTTGATGCGTTAAACTTGTTTTTACTGCAGTTGAACTTGTAGTTGAAAGCGTGTGGGGTGTACCATCTTCGGTATTTACCATTTTCCTGATCGGGGATTTCATGCATTTATCAGACAAAATTAACCTCAGACTTTGAAAAAGCCTAAGGTAAAATCAGTTCAGTGAAATCTCACCCTAAGAATCCTGCGCACACAAAAACTACCGCTATTGACGGGACGTAATCCACGGTAATGGTGTATGACAGTAGCGAGGTGAACGAGAGGCAATAAATCACAACCGTTGTTTTTCTGAAAATAACATTAACACCAATCACTCCAATGTGCTATTTACATGTATCACCATAGGCACGGTTTTTCTTAACAAACTGGGTTCCCGTTAGAACGTACGAAGCACATCCTTTACAATTCAGCATCAGTTCTGTAATAATCGACCAATAGTTATCATGGCTACAGGAGAAATAAAAGACACAACGGTAAAATTTATATTCAACAACAACAAATGTGCTAAACTGAACAACTCGCGTGGTAGTAAATGTAATTTAATTTACTTTCCACATGTAGAGCTGAGAGTCGCCAAGAGATTTTAAGGTATGAATAGCTACATTAGGTAGCCTTCGCGATTAGCCAAATATCTAAAAAAAACTATTATAGAATTTAACTCAGTATGATTACATAGTGTCTCAAAGTAGAAAGTGTATAGAATTTTATTTTTGGACTTTATACCAATCTACCATTGGTTGTCTTCTTGGTAAAATTCATTTTTACGTAGGGCCTCGTGCAAAAGGGAAATCATCTGAAAAACAATTAGTGAAAGCGTTTTGGAGAACATCTTATGAACCAAAATGTTTGAACATTAGAATCCGATCAATTGATTCCAGATATGATATTCCAAAGGTAGGCAAAGTTTGACATTTCTACAAGGATACGCATGTCAGTTTTGGGAATTATTTATGTCTTGGTTGACTCAACATTGAATTCCTAGAGAAGAAGATCCTACATTTGATACTTTTCAACAGGGGAAATCCGGGGTTATCGGCCACCTTGTACCACAGGCCACTTTGTTGTCTACGAATCCAGTACAAAACATTGACAGAATCAGAAGTAGTCCAGTCCCTCACTTCACTCACTTGAACGTCTTAGTTTTGTCCAACCATAGTCCCGCTAACACTGCTCCAACTAACCCAGCTAGGATAATAGTTAGTCCGATTCTTCCCGCGTTTAGTTCCTCGCCCTATAAAAACAAACCGAGCGATACAACAGGAAAAGTACCCATCTCTATATTGTAAGTCGAATTAGTTTTACTTCACAAAGCCCAGCCCAGACGATTCGTGATGAGCTGCGTGGTCAGTCAACGTAGTAGAAATGCTAGCTACCAGTGCAGATGAATAACTCCGAACAAAATGCTCACTGACCTGTCACTTTCTTAGTAAACAGCGTAAATATAGTATCAAGGTACCTAAACTACACGGTCAACGGACTCATAAACACGGGTCACGGACTCATCGGCTTCCTGGGTCAGCTGACATCTTCATTTTGTCCGTGACCCGTGTTTGGCGGTCCGTTAACCATGTTTCCTCGTGAATGTGAGTCCGTGTCCCGTGTATTTGGGTGCGTGGATCGTGTTTTTGAGTCCGTTCCCGTGTTTGTGAGTCAGTGGACGGTGTTTGCAGGTCCGTGAGTCGTGTTTATGAGTCCGTTGACCGTGTAGTTTAGGTACCTTGAGTATACACGGTTAGAATGATCCAGTGAAAGAGATTTGTTCTGGTCAGGTGACACAATAAATAATTTTCGTTACCTACCGAAGGTAATCGACTAGGCACTTAGCTCACCTCGTTAGCATGCTGTGAGGATTTACGCTCGCCCGATAAAAAATCCCAAAAAGTGGGACATTCGTCTCACCGCTCCGCGAGGTAAAATGTTTGCGATTCACTTTGCCTCAGACGTGAGCTATGAGCTGTGAGATCAGGTGCATGCGAGACGCGTAGATCGTCGTCTGAGCTGGCGACAGAGTGGGAAAAATGTTCAGTACGAAATGTGTTGACTCTTTTTCACTTCTTGAATTATTGAGTCTGTTGGTTAAGCTCATAGCTCAAAGTCCTCTACCCGAGAGCTGCGTGAGTAAAGCGTAGGACCTGTTTCCTCAAAAATTATGGTCTAATTTTTAAATTTCCGCCTTTTGTGTTTTACAAAACTGTTAGCTTTTAAGCAAATCTAAAAACATCTTCGATAATTGTAGTGTCCATCACCTGATGTTTGATACGTCTTTTGGACTCTTGGCCCAAATATCAATTTTGACAAAGTAATAACACTGTTCAATTAAAGTAAATGTGACCACCATGACGTACGACAGACTGTGATGGCCGGAAAACCAATGGTGCAACCAGCTATTTAACAGGGAAATGCGGAATTTGGACTTTTGATGTTGCTCTTCAACATTTCTCTGCAGGTCGGTCCCAACTCTTCCCCCCTCACGTGACCGATTCTATCCCCACTCGCCGATTCTTTTCCCCAAATCAGTACGCGTCACTTTACATCTGCCCCGTCGTCTCGTCAGTTATTCTTGTTCTCTGGTCACCGACTGAACGAAGGTTTTAATTACATCTGTGTTTGCACTGAAAAAGGCAGTAAAAGATATTACTTTGATAGTCGAACTGAACGGGTGTATTTTGATAGGCCGCGATATGTAGCGCGTCCGCCACGTCTTGTCTCAAGATTAGTTTTGTGACATGCTGCAGTCGGGCGCCGCCGCGTTATCTTGCAAAATTAAGTTTTCCAATAAGTCACGGTCCAGCACCCCCTAGTCCGTCGTTAAAAAGACACAAGGATGTCAGTCAATCGAAAAAACAAGTTCTAGCGGGAGCATCAGCAATGGTTGACGGCAATGACATACAAAAAGGTGTACGATAACAATAGGAAGAAATTGCCAAAGGAATACGTATAATTAAGATTATAATTTATTCATACGTTGTATGTACATTGTCTCCTTACCGGGAATTTGTCCAGCACGACAGTATTTAGGTGAGTACTGACTGAACAGAAAGCGCCTGTGTTGATACCTGAAGAAAATATAAAAGAGGTAGGCATATTTAAATGTTTGTAGAGAAAATCGTCCCCATTGTCAAAGACTCTAGAAAGACATTAGGGGTTAACAGACAAAAACTTTGCCCAGAAGATCGGACTGAACATCTAAAGTACGTGGCCCGGAACGCTGAAAAAGACAGAAAATGAGAAAGCCACGAGCTGAGCTGTGTGCCTCAAATGAAATTTACCTGATGTCATTGTTGTCTGTACACAGGGAGGGGAAATGCTCAGCGACATGTAAACTGTACGTTCGTAGTAAACAGCGTAAATGTAGTACACGTGGTTACAGTGAGCGAGCGGGAGATACGCGTTTTTTTCAGGTGATGCAATAATTAATTCTCATGGGCTACCGACTGTGATCCACGTAGCTCATCACGCCCGCGTGCTGCGAGGATTTAAGCACGTGGCGTGAAATAAAAAAGGAATCCAACAAGTGAAGCTCGCGCGCAGGAGAATCTTTACGATTCAGTCTGCCACGAACTGAGCTCATTTGCATTCGAGGCGCTTAGCTCTCCGTCTGGGCTACGCCTTAGCCAGCCTGGTGTGGCTCGACTGGCTCTGGACTATACAAAGTTACACAAACGTTTTGGGCTAACGTAGTTATTACTCTTCTGAATCACGGTAGATTTCTTATTAGGTAAAATAAGGTAATTTTAATAAGCATAGTCTTGAAACGCCCACAAAACCAACAGCGTTGAGTAATGGCACAGGTACAATAAAATTAATATTAACAGCAATTCAGCCGGCCTGATACAACTAGCGTTTGTATCAGTTCTACAGCGACTTACTCACAGCGCCTTACCTTCTGTTTGAAAATTGTTAAAGTGAAATTGTCGGTGACAATGCATTGCATTTGAAACCACCCCAAAATACTGGCCGCATTTACGCGGGAGAGAGCTGTCACGGAACAACTAACACGGAACAGCTGATAGGGCGCAAGTGTGTGTGCAAACACGATTGACACGGACACCGCGGCGGCCATTTTTGGCACAGGTCTTAGAGGTAGAACAAGTTGCATTCGATCAATTGCTTCAGTGTCAACTACACGTCTAAACACAACTGGAGCAGGACGAAAAGGGTTCATCCTTCGTTGCGCTTGCGCAATAGCGTATTTTCGTATGATCTGCATCGCCAGAACATGTACCACTGCGCATGCCCCAAATCTTGCCAGCAGCCCTCCATTAGAATGCACAGTAACGAACTATTATCAGTAATTTAAGTCATGTGAGATAACTACACAATTTGCCGATAGTCTGTCCAGAAAGAGTATGGTAAGACTTGCTGTTGCCAAATATCAGCGTCATTGCTGGATTTTTCGAAAAAATTTCCAAGTCTCTTGTGCTCCGAAAATGGATCCACGTACAGTGGTGTGTGAAGAAGTGTTAATGATCGCCTGCTTGTCTTGCAATGGAATTTGCACTCTGTTGATTAGGGCTTAGCTCACAATCGGTAAGAAACATTGTTTTGTCCATTTTCCTATCTGAGAAGGTCTTAAAATACTTTCAAACTTGAATTTATACAGAATTCCATATTTTCGCCAGTTAATAGATGATTTTTAAGTTGTCTTCAAAAGTTGTTTCGTTTTTGTGCCTCACAAAATTATACCCGTAAACACAGCAGTGGTTTGTTTCAGGATTGAATTCTTGCAGTGTTATTCTAGCTAGGGTATGTAAAAAGAGGAACATAATAACTACACGGCATTTTTTCACTCAGGGTGCAAAACTAGATTTTTTATGTTATGCAATCATATTGACAGAATTCCTTCATGATCTTGATGATCTTGTTTTAGCACCGATGCTTATGACATTTACGCATTTTAATGTACGAAAAAATGTTAATTATGGCCAGATTAGTCCTTAATATAGCTGAAATTGGTCAGAAATCTATCGTTATTTTGTTTCACTTAAACATTGCATGTTTTTAGTACACATGGCATTTAATTAAATCACATTTAATCGAAATTTAAGGTTTTTTCATGATCTTAACATGTATTTCTTGTTTTTCTTCAGGTGATTGCAGGGATCTGAAATTTCAAACACAATTTTCTGGCAAACTTGCAAAATGATATCAATGTTTTATGCAAAACTTGTCAATTTGCATAAATTATACTCCTTCTCTTACAGTCATGTCTGAAAAAATGCATTACTAGAAGTGTTTTGAACTGAGTTTTTTAATGGTTGATGGTACACCAATGACGTAGCCCACACTTTTCTCTTTTATTTCAATAGGCCAAATCTCAAAAACTAAATGAGGATACTTCACAAAATATTTAATCTGATATTCCATATACCATGTTGATTCCAATAAACGAAGTCTCAAAGCTGAAATGAAAACTTCATAAAATGCCATTTCTGAAACAAAAGTGTGCACCCTGAGTGAAAAAAATGCCGACACTGTGTCAGATTTCGTGGCATGGGTCAGAGAACAGTGCAAATTTGTGTTATTTACCTTCTTATAATTGGGTTCAATAACTACGTTGTCCTCCGTCTTATTTTACTGTTAAGTAGGAATGGATTCCACACAAAAATACGTAGTGGCAAACATCTGAAGATTAATAAAAGGCGTTTTAGCATGCAACCACACTGTAACTTAGTCATGTGTCGATGCGCCGACCGGCCATCAGTGCATATAGTTCTGTGTCCAAGTTAACAGACAGCTGAGACCCCGGGACCCAGGTACCACTAACACACTGTGTACTGTGAATATTCAAGAATTCCTGATGATATTTTGTAATTTCCAGACGAGACTGGCTTCGTGCTCACGCTCCTGTCGTTTTACTTGTCCAAGCTTCGTAACCTTTGACCTACGTATGCGTTCTTATGATTGGATAAGGCGAGCATGTGTCATGGCGATAAGTGTCATCTAGCGGATCAAGAATGATACAAATTTTTGGCGATACACGTACTTTGGACGTTCGCTATTGTTTACACGAGCGCTGATCCAGTTTGCGATCTAACGTCATGTAAATGCGACTTAAGAGGAACAAGTCGCACCGTGACATCTCGCACGGTGACAACTGTTCCTCGTTTAAAAACAGCTATTATGTTGCTTTCCCACCAACAACGCAACTCCCCGTTTTGCGGAGTTCCACTCTCTTTCCGAGATAATCATAATGTAATTTTGCGCAAGTGTTCACTTCAGCAGAGGAAAGTTTGTCAGTAAATGTATTCTGTATGTGTTATGATGTAAATGCCAATTCCTGATCAATTTTTTCCACAAAAGCATTACGACTTTCTTAAACTGATAGTATCGGGAGAATGTTTAGTGAAGATCAGCTCCAAGACGGATTCGAACACACGACTTCTGCGATCGAAGTTCGTCGCTACGCTAATACCAGGGTATTTTAACAAATTTTAACCGATGAAGTCTCGATTTCAGGTAATTCTATCGGTCTTCTGGAAGCCAACGTCGGGATTTGGCGTTTTCTAATAAAATCACAAAACAACGAATTTCGCAGTTTTATAGAGTCAGAGCTCTCTGGTCATAGCTAGTAACTTACACATACTCTCTACTTTACATTCATTAAATTAGAACACTTCATAACTTTCAGCCCTGTTTGCATTTGCCTTATTTTATTATTATTTTTTAATATTTTTGTTAAAAAGAGGGCGGAAACTGCATTACAAACGGCAGCGGTTGAGTGAGTTTCCATGATGCATGAATCTGCTGCAGCTCACCTAGGCGGCCATTTTAGGTGATGGTGCATCACCAAAAATAAACATTAAAATAGTAAAAGATTCATATTAAATTTTGAAACAGTTGTTTTAAAAGAGCATTGCGACTGAGCCAACTTGCGTTAAAATCTTTTTATGAACTTTTTACCTAAAATAGAGCAGAAGAGTATCCCTAAAAACTGTATACTGCACAACTAGAATAATCACCAAAACGCGTTTTTCTTTCTCAATCGAATTTTGTCGCTTTAAAGCCCCAAGCAAAACCATTTTCGAAAACCGTTTATTTGTATCATGTTTCGTGGTGGAACTCTTAGTTTTGCTTCAATACTACGACCCACTAGTGGCACTGGTTGCTTCAACGGAAAGATTCAAAGCCGCTAATTTGATTTGGATTCCGGCTTAATCCAACTAGTTCTGCATGTGTCTTTAATGTCATTTTTGTTAAAAGTCAAGTAAAAGATTCAAAATTCATTCCGCAGCGAGTAAAATTTGTTAAATTATCTTGAAACGCCCCCAAACGGGTAACAGTTACCTTTACACAAATCAACTAGTAATCCTACGGTTAAATGAAGTTGAAATCTGACAAAAATAATGTTTGCACCGTTTCATTTTTGGACCTCTTTTCGACGGCAGTTGTTTAATCCCAGTTATTGAACGAGTCAAAAGCACTCGTAGTGTCAAAATGCATTTTGTCCCTTTATAGGCACTCAAACAAGTATTGCGAAAGAGCAGTTATTTCCACCATACAACGATAACTAATTCACAATGTTGCATTTTAATGTTACAAACCTGAGGTCCTTGTTACAAACGGATATAGATGCCGAAGTGATAACGATATTATTGCCACGAGCTTTTTATGGGATTTGACAGTACTAATCCAAATAGACTCGTAGGCATGCACAGCGACGGAGTTTCAGAAACGTAATATACATCCACAATTTAGCTTTCTGGGTTGCTTGCACAAAACGAAAAGAATTTTCATCGAATTAGCATTGTTCACAAGACTTTCATGGTTAAATTCACAAGAAAATTCCAAGAGTTGACAAGATTGCCGAAATTGAGATTTTTATTTGGTCATTAGAAATTGCACTTATAGCTAAATTACAGATATGATATAGTTAAGAGTTTATTACTTAACAGCATAAAATACATACCATGCGTTATAGTGAGTACGACGAAGAAGCGATTTCTGAAAAGACGCTTCAGCGACATGATGTAATCTGCTTTCATTTTCGACTTGAGTGCTACCGCCATTGAAGCACTGGGTGGTTGCGGTGGTTTGTTCTTGAAAACTGGAATAGTTAGATTCTAGTAAACAAAACTTTAAGGGCAAAATTTCGTTATCAACTATTGTAAAGCAAAGAAATCCTATTGCTTAACTCGGGTTAATGAACGCATTAACTATGTCGCAATCACATCTGAATCTGTCTGGAATAACGTGCACTGCATTCAGATTCTAACACAGCGATAATTGAAGAGCAGCTGATCGAAACTAAAAACAGTTTTAGCCATATGGGGTCTGTGACAATAAGGAACCAGTGGATTTCTGTATATGGTTAAACTGGGATGCATTTAACTGTTAAGATCAATCAATAGTCGCGCAACCTAGTAGTATAACAGACAAAATCACACACGTTAAAATGGAAACGAAAAGGGCAGAGAATACGAACAAGACGTTGGTCCTCCAAATTGGCCCAAAGACTTGAAACACTTATCCATGCTTTTCTAAAACGGGCCCTGGAATATGTATACTATATAACTATGTTATGCAATGTACGTCTATTTTAAGCTGGTGGTTATTATTTCGAGTTCGAATGCGTTTGTTCAACACATTGTATTATTCACAAAATGCGGGCTGTACTGAATTGTGCCATGGAATTAATCAATAGTTTCAGAAATGACTTGTTCAACCAGACCAAGTAAAACGAATCTCAAGATCACTATGAAAAATACGTCCAAAACTGTTCACGAATAATCCTTTTTGGCCATTAATAATTATTCCATGGCATAAAAAGAACACGAACAGACTCACATGATGGGCCAACACTCACCAATCAAAATTGATAGAAACAGCGCTGTGGTGATGGCAGCACCCCCGTAGAACATGGAACCCAGATTGTGACCGACGACATCCAAATCAAATGAGTTTGGTACAATAACTGGCGGAACTAAAAAGCCAACACCATTTCCAACCTGTTTTGAAAGCAAGATATAAATGAAAGGTTCAATGATGAATAACAAAAACTAAATGTCACTGTTGTATGAAAATGTAATCTACCTTATGGTGAAAACGCTAGAAGTTTTTGTTGCAATTTCAAGTCATCATAGATCGAAATTACGGACTGCGCAAAATTTGACTTTCCGCTTCTTTGAAATTATACTCATCATTCTTTGACCACTGAACATAAAAACGACTCACTAAATTTCCAAACACCCCAATAGCTGTAGCTGTAGACACTTCGTTTAGTCCAAACCAGACAGCGGCCAGTCGCGCTGGCATCCCGAGGATGAACACCTGCGCTATGGCGCACACAGTTTGCGCGAGCATCACCAGCCAGAAGCGGTCAGGGGCTACAGAGGCGCACTTCAACCACGCGCCGAGACAGTTCAAGAATGCGCCTACTATGATAGTGACTCTCAATCCCTTTTTGTCTAACAGCCACATGACTGGGAACACAGTTGGCACATAAGCTAACATGTACACCATAGACAGCCAGTCGACGGCAATTCTTTTCTGGTACTGTCCGTCTCCAGGTAAACTCTCGTTGTAATAGCGGTAAACGACATTTGCGATGATGGTCAAATGTAGCCATTGGAAGGCATTCGACATGGAATAAAGCGCGAACAGAAATAAAATGATCCATCGTCGTTTGTATACTTTTGTACCAGTCTTGCAATCTCCACCGCTCATAAGGTCTTTTCGCTCATTCTCATGTCCATTTTCCCCAACGAGATATTTCTTCTTTTCAGTAGTCATGGTTTACTCTAGGACAAAAAAGGAAAAGTAAAATCCTGAAACTATAGTAAGCCTATAGGCCGCCGGACACATCCGGCTCGACAGACGATTTTGTGCGCCCTGCGACCAGGTGTTCACCTTTAGTCGGCGAACAACGCCAGTATAAGCAAGGTCATGTTTGTGCGGTGAGCGGATTTATAACTGCAGGCGAAGTTGAATATCCTAAAATGACCAGCCGTATGAATAACACTAACGGCGCGGTCGCTTAAGGTTTCTCTCCTAGCAACAAAGGCTGTACTGGCCAAAACCCCGGTCATATTTTAGTCAAACGTATCGCGTCTTTCTGCAGTTGCAACTAGAAAGTGGTCATGGGCGGAAGTGTAGTCAGTGCTAAATGGCCCGCAGTTTTGAGCGCTTCACCAGAGTGGCACCCAGTCTAAGACTCGGTAAACAAGTTCATTCATCCCTCGATCAGGGTGACAACTATTGGAGGTACCAGGAGATATCTCTCATCGTAGCGCATCAGAAAGCGCCTGATGCCGCCAAGTTTGGTCAATTTTTCCTCTAGACGCGCATAATTATAGAAACACAAAAAGCAAATCTTTAGACAAAAACCTTAACTTTGGAAAGGTAATTCTCACTTCAGTCGACAGAAAATTCATTTCGTGTTTCAACTGAAAATAAATCGGGCCAATTTATGAGAACTTTGACAAGTCAGCGTTACGAGAAGTGGGATCGGTGGGATCTCAAATTGTAAAGGAGGATTTGAGTTGCAAAATAACATTATCATCCACCGTGCTTGCAATCCAGTTGCTCTCAGCAAAAAGGTGAAGTTATAGAAACTATTTCGTGTAGCATGTACAACAAGCAAACAACCATGTTTGTGAGCTATATACATATATGTATACATGTATATATTATTTGTTGTACTTGAGTAGCCCATTTCCCGTTATGCAAAAGTTGTTGAAGACGCAAAGTTCGAAATTCAACAGAATTTTGGAAAATTACTGACAAAGACATGATTAAAAGACACGCGATATTTCGAAACTTACTTGTTTCATTCTCAAGTGGAAATAAAATGACCACAGAGCAAAAGCTAGTAACATAGGCAGTGGGACACGACAGATGTGAAATACNGGGGGGGGGTAACAGGAAGGTCACGCAAACAAGTGTAGCGTGCGGCGTGACCCTGTTAGCTGCTCATTCAAAATCGGCTGTTGGAGTCATTTTCTGCAAAAAATCGATCAGCATGTTCAACATGACGAGATAACCAACCCTCGTTTTCATCACTAAAGGCAGTGTTTGAGTGTAGGTAAAGTAACAAAATGGCGTAACAGACCATTCAATTGTCTGCCAGTTAACATCGATATGACCATCGACACGTTTTGATAAACGGTTCGTTGTTCTATTTTGATTTTAGTAGATATTCTCTTTGCAAATGGACTCTGCGTTCAGCGTATCGCCTATAAGATAAACGTACATGTTGTCGGTGAAGTGAAAATATGACGTGGCAGACGACCAAGCATTTACATAGACTTAACGCAATATTCCAAATATCCAGCGATCGTTGCTTTACTGTACACTGAAACTCCGGCTTAGGTGATGATGGCTATCTAAAACTGCGAGAGTGGGTAAACTGTCTACCCTTTAACTCGCCCGTCAGACTATAACTCAACTGATGCTGAACTTTCTATTTTTACGTGCTTAACAAAAAGAAGTAGTCAAAAGTATCATTTGTGATATTGACAAAATGTCGTGACACCCCGCCTACAAGCCGTAATGACTGAATTACAAAGTTGAGCAGCAGATCAGTCCAGAGGCCATGAAAAGACGACGCCTTTTGGGTCGCGTCAGTGGGGAAAGGATCCCCAAAATAAAACAAAGTTCATTCTGGAGATCGATATTTTGTTTATTTTTAGATACATGTACTTCGCATAGGGCAGGCCATCTATAAGAACAACCACAAAAACGACAATGGGAAACATAAATCGTAGATTTCCGAACCTGCGCCGAGGAGCCCTACACGAAAACTGAGAAAATCTTCACACAACATGCAGTCAATGGTAAACGCACAAAAACACATTCACCGTCAAAACTTCGCATAGCTGTTATCGGGATCAAATGAAAGTGGATAATTTCTGGGGTCCTATTCTCCCACACAAAGTCGGCTTCATTCAGTTTGAATCTGACCTCTTAAACTGCACTGTGTGGAGTTCTAAGGTTACCGTCCAACCTTGTGTACACAAAATCTGCGCGTTGTTTGAGAGAAGTCCAGTAAATTTCATTTGTATGGCAAACCTTCACGGCACATACCTTGTGCCGATCATAGTGCCGAGTTGTGCTTTAGTAGGCCTAACCTTATTTGTTACTAACAGTATATTCGTAATACCGAACTTGTATCATTGACCTTCAAAATGGTCAGATTTTTTAACAGCAGCTGTTGACTTTCGCCCTCAACGAAGGCTCCACCTTCCACCATATTCAGATCTAAGACCAGGGCCCGGTATCTAATCTTTGTACTCGAAACGAACTCGAAACTATTTTTGGCAATTTCTCTGCTCCTATCAGACTGTGCTCGAATACATTATAGTTTATGCATAGGAGTTTCTAGTTCAAGTTTACCCTTGAAGACCCTTATATTCGTGCTACTAACTCGAGTAAAAACTCGAAATTTCGAGTTCAAACTCGAACTTATTGCTTTAATATTGGGTTTACAAACTGTGAACTAAGGGCAATAAATTATCTACGTAAGTTATTGTGTACTCGAGCATAGAATAATAGACACTTATCTTGAGTTCGCCCAAAAGTAGAGTAGAAAATGCCAAACCTAATTTCGAGTTCCATTTCGAGTAAAAAGATTGGAGACCGGGCCCAGGCGTGCGTTCAGTAGACGCTAGTACCTATGCTAGGACCTAGCTAAAATCTAGTCAGGGTCACGTGTTCTCATTTAAAATACACGGCAATATCTCACGTAATCTCGCGATGTCTTGCTTTTTAGCGAGGTCCTAGCGTTACTGAACGGGAGGCTGTTGTTGTCTAATCCCCCACAGCCCGAACTCGCCTCCACGTTGTGCGACGAGCGTGTGCAGTGGTAGTGCAGTTTGAATGACTGTAACGAACACGCTCTTTTTAGAGCATTATACAATTTGTCCACACAAATTATACAAACCTTACTCACAGATAACTATCGGGTCATTTACACCCTTAAGGCAAGAAATTCGCGTGTACACATTCGCATAAGACCCACCATATTGACCAAAAAGTGTAAAAAAAGAGTGATATTGCAGTGAGTCTGGCGAGACGTCGGCATCAGACACAGTCTAGTTATACAGGTCGCTCGATTTCGTGATTAAAATCTCGCACAATCAAATAGAAAAGTTGCGAAAAAACTCACTTTGTTACAGAACTTCCAATGTTACGGAAGTGGGTATTTTGCCAGCCCGGCCTGGTGAAAATCACCGTAACTCGCGTGTTGAGATTCAGGTTATTGACTGCGAGCTGTAGCAACGAAAGTGTGGGAAATTAACCCAGTACTTTCGCGCAGCTTTGTGCGGTGTATGAGGCAGATAATACATGCTGCTACTATGGGCTTACGATGCAAAGGCTGCCATACAATTGCTGCCCGTAGGAGAAAACGATTTGACAGGAAAACGTGTTGAGTGTGATGCAACGTTTTATAGAAAACGCAAAGGTGTGCAGTGTGATCCACTGCGCTGCATTAGGATGACCGCCGTTAAAAGGATACTAAACCGTGCTTCGGGTGATTTCCACCAATCCTCGTTCTATCACTTGATTGGCGCAAATCTCCCAAGTTAAACGCAGGAATCAATTAAAAACTCATACTCCCTAAACTCACACTCCCTATGTCACAGATTGGACGTTATGTTCCTTGGTGGGTGGTATGTTTCCCATTTGTCATGCAATTCGCTAAAAGCGTAGGTCACGCCTGCTCGTTTAGCAGATTTTAAAGGAGATTTCAATTTTCCTCAAAACTTCTGAGGGTTGTCGAGCGTTACAGAGCATTATTTTGTTTCAAAGATGGGAAAGTCGTTTGCAGTATCTGTTAATAGACCAAAACCGGGTTTGGTATCCTTTTAAGCACAACGAGAGTTGAATAGTTTCAATTTAATTTGTGATTTTCAGTGATAGAGTTCATTCCTCAATGTCATTTACCTTGTAAGCCAGGTGGTTGGTTATCCACGTAATGTACTTTGTTCAGACGAAAAAGCATAACATTATATCTTGTAATAACGTGAATCAAAAGCAATGCTAAGAGACCAAAGTGCTTTTCATAACCGGGCTTCATTTATTCTCCTTTGCTTTCTCGTAAATTGTCTCGTTGCTGAACCATTGTTCGAATGGACTCAAGAAATGTTGGCGATTGCCACGACATTTTGTTTGACCGACAATATCTCATTAATGTCACTTAAACGCAATATATACAAAGTCCGAACTTTGAATATTAACCCACAGTGAATTAGAAAAAAAGATTGAAAAATATTTGATGAAACACTTTGACATACCGACCTTCTACAAAAAGATTAAAGTGTATTAACATTAATTATTGATCAAAAAACATAAAAATCCCATGTGAAAATTGTTTGGAATGAATTTGGATAAAACTTAACAGCTGAGACGCATAGGCATGAGCTGTCTTCAACACCTCTAGTGGCGCTTTTTATTACCCATCTTTCCAGAGATTATTATTCTATCTTTATGTTATCTTTACACTCATATTTCTGTACCGTTATCAGTCTTAATAGATGACCTTATATCGCCTATACACGGTCTCCTTTTTATCTCTGGAAACGAAGCTTGCGGCGCACCTATTATTTTCGGGTCATACTTCGAACATAAATAGAGAATTCTACACGAGTCTCAGGTTTATGACATGGGCAAAACCTCTTGGAAATTTCATCAAAATCCATAGGCTTGGCCTTTTTTGCCGAAAAACTGGACGTGTCTAACACTTTCAACTACATGACGCAACTTTTGTAAAAA
>NMRA01000099.1:861188-890185 GCA_002633005.1 Phoronis australis | reverse complement strand
GGGGGGGGGGGGGGCGGGCCCCATGGGCCCCCCTAAATCTGCCTATGTTGTAATGGTTAGTTTGGCTGATTCAATATTAAGAATTATACCCTGTGAAAAATTGGCAAGCCGTTACAACTCCTCACTGTGTCTGAAGTGCCTGACTTGCTGTTTCGGGGGGAGTAATTACGGGATTTTGTCGTCTGTGCTTTCCGTCATGGTTGACAAGCGCATTCTACATACTTACCCATGTCGTCTGCCGCGCAAAAGCCTAAAGGACTCGAGGATTATTTTACGAACCGAGAGATGTTCCACACATATACAGACGTTGATTCAGATGCTGGTACGACAAAAATCCAGCTACAGACCCGGATCGTGGTGACAACGCAGCCAGTCAACGAAACACAAATACCCGTGCAACGAACGGTGAACCTTTCAATCAAAGTGCCGAAATTTTGCCGACAACATACGACATCGGTGTTATTACAATTAGCTCCAAACTTAAGGAATAGATAGTTTTAACAGGAAGAATGGATTTGTTACAATCCTGAACATGGCATAGTTGCTAACGTTTGACAATCCAGGGGAATGGATATCTTTATTAGAAATTGGTTTCTACTTGCTCTACCGTCCAAGTAAATGGAAACGCACGTGAATCGATTTGTTTACTCTACCTAATTAGATATTCAAGATGGTGGACGAAGTGGTGGACTCTTATGTTGTGCAATTTCCGCAAGAATTCTGGTCGTGCAAAATTTTGGATTTACCTATTTTTTGACGTCGAATTCAGACTAACATTACGAGGGTATTGACTATGAACGGTGTGCAAGACATGAGATTGAAAGAAGACATAGGCTCTACTGTCACGAGCATGTATGATAAAAATGCGACACGCTTTACCACTTAGACACTTTATTCAGACTGTCGGCTTCATGGAGGACAGGACGTTGCTGCTGAAATCTTTACCTCTCTAAGAGTTCGTCGACATTGGCATCTCTAGTATGAACGTCATATTATTTGAGTAAAATGATTCCACATACTGTTTCAAACACGTCTGCATAGACTTCCATTTAAAGTTATTGAATAAACGAATGGTTTTTGTTTTATCAATGACATTTTTATTCCACTTCACTGTACTATGTTATTACATGGGTGGATACACCAGTGCATGGCGCCGCAGCCACGGCGGTACCGACGGTCGGACCGTCAACGCTCGCGTGGACTCCTGTGTTCGGTCACTTTTTTGGAACTTTGGACTCCCGCTTTTGAAATCCTGGATAAATTCCGCTTCACATAACGTGTAATGATCGTGATAGAATCTCGGGGGTTACAGGGACTATAAACTTGACACGTTTTATCAGCGATTTTAATAGTTCATTACCCACTCGACTGCTAGGGGCAATAAACATGATAATTACGCCTGGTCTGGCAATGGGACTACCTTTAAGTGAATGGTGAGATGCCTAGAACGTCAACACAACATTCACATATGAAACTTTTTTCGGCGGCATTAAGTTTAAACAGTACAGCACTTTTTCGACACGTCTGTTTATTTAACCCAACATTTACAGAATTAGAATGTTCAGGAAAAGCACAATCGAGTCGCATTATAACGTACCTCTCATTTATAACGTTCGATCGCTCCAATATACTCTTCCTATAATTCGTTTTTAACGAACACGGATCCAGAACTGCGTGTTTGTGGATGGCCCATAACCACCAAATATATATGCTGCGGTCAAACCGCCGTTCAGCATTGATCGTAATGTGGAGTTCTTAAAAAGTTCCCGATAATTCTCATGGAAAATGGATGGAATTTTGAAGCAAAAACTTTCGGTAAATGTTCAACAGTTTTAGTGTCATTTTGCGTTCAACTTCCTTCCGCGTTTTCGCCACTTCCGACAAAAATCGATAACTCTTGAAATTAGCGTCGATTTTCATTGGGATTTTCGCTTTACAACAAAAATGTATGTGCTTGAACACAGTTACCCGTCGCTCTCATTTTGAAACGGCAAAAAACGACGAAACTTTACAGTTCACACATGTGCTCACGACTCCCACGAAAACGGATTACTTAGAATACTGTGGCACTGCGAAAATTAGACCTTTGCGGATTCATAAATTCGTGAAATTTGTTACTTTCTCAGGAATTTTAACTCAGGTTTAGTGGTATTTCACGCTAATTTCTGTGTATTTACTTTCAAATTATAAGTGTAAATTAAATTCTTAACGGATATAAAATTCAAAACAAAGGAAACCACTTTACCGCGTAATAATACTAAAAGTTACTTCAAACTGGGCTGATCTGACCGAAGCGACTTCAGCTAAAACTTCGCCGATATTTACGGAGAGAGCACATACGGAGTTCAAAATTTTAAAAACATTTCGAATTTTCTTTAATTAGTTAAATCCACCGGAGAGCAAAAAAGTGAAAACAGACGTGTTGTTTCATTAGGTAACTCTTCAAAAGTATCGCATGTTACCGGCCAAATAAAGGGTTGTGGTTTACTCAGGAATTTCGACCGATCCGAAAATGAGGGGAGGATTCCAGTTTCGGGCCGGTCTATCACCACCAAAACACGTTATGAGAGATTACAGGGCCCTCGTTCATCCGAAGAGAAAGGTGTCTGCGCCTTCTGAGATGAGGATTTTTGGGAGGGGAAAATTACATCTCCCGATCACCATCAATAATACCCACCCACCCTGTGCAAACCCTCATTGGCTCTGTCTCAAGTAACCAAAACTATTAAACTGCCGTTTTGTGCTCTTTCATATTGTTACCTGTGTGAGTTAAAATGATTCGCACCTCGAGCTCCAATCATTGTTACGAGCAATGCTTTTTCAATTACTTTGTTATAATAGAACAAGCAGAAACAACAAGGGAGCTGAAAATTCGCAAGGCTCTAGATATCAGTTGGTGTAATCCAAGTCTCAATAGGCAACTGGCACACCACAGCTTCCCTTATCCAGCTAAGCCTCTATTCGGACAACTTTCCCTGTGCGCTGAGCTAAGTAGGTCACCACTGCTGCTGTGCACTGAGCTGTTATGAAGGTCACTCCGATTGATGACCTAACATTTTTAAATTGGAAATTTGAAGGGGTAGTGTGAACTTCAGATAAAAGTAGTCTGCACAAAAGTTGTTCAGAATTTAATGGAGATTTTCACCATATACATATCTTTACCATAGCCGTGTAAATAACTCTATAAACTTTCAAACTGGACACCCTTTGTTTTTATCTGTTTTCGCACATGAGAACATTATAGCTGACACTCAAAAACCGTAATAAGCATTTTTAAAAGGGAATTCATGGGACTTGCATGTTTACTAAAGCAGATTTATTGTCTGCAACATCACATATAGAAACAAGAATGTACAGTTTTTAACATTTAACTTTGCACGATAACAAATTTATGACTGGTGCAGTCGCTTGCTAAAGTCTGTTCACCTTGGTGTGCAAAAACGTGAAACAGGGGTGGGAACACAAAGCTATTCCGTGAAAAAGTCACGAAAATATCTAGTTCTGAATGAGTTCCATCATGTTTCAGAGGCTCTGTGCGTAGTATGCGCGAAGGGCGTGAGCCAAGCATCGTCGTAAGTCCCTCCAAGTTCAGCTTCAGGGACCGGTAACTCCTTCGAAATTGCACTGAGATCCGAATCGATAGAATCTGCATTACTTGTGACTGTTGAGTGTTGTATTAGTTTCCCCGTCACTGTCACCGTCACTTTCGAGTGCCAATTCCAGCTCGTTTTCACTATCTGAGTCCATGAACACTTCCTCGAGAAACTGGTCAACAGTCATCTTACCACGTTTGGCACCAGCCACGATAAAACTTGCGTAAATGTTCAAATATCTCGGCAACAACTCACCACAGCCATAATATGTTGTAAATAAGAAAAATGTACAGGAAACTATGAACTGTGGAATGCGCATGCTCACATATAAGAACAGCATACGGGGCTTTCACAATTATTGTCCTGGGTGAGTACACCGTCCTTGCGCAGTCTAGCCGTAGCTTATTATAGGCGATTGAGTACACCCAACGCATTTTATAGGATAATTGGCTTGTCGACAAATGACGTGGAATGACATTGTGTACGACAAGATGGTAGCTATGGCAGGCAAAGCACACATTCCTCTTGAGCCTCCCAGAAGATGCGCAAAGCAAACGCAAAGAAACAACGTTCCCCCAATAGAGACCAAAGGGTACTTCAAGCGAGCCTTCTACATTCCATTCGTGGATGGTCTACAACAGCTTGGCATGCGGTTTACTCTTCTAACAAATGAAGCAGTAAAGGGACTCCGTCTAATACCATATAACCTTCGAGAAGAGAGCAAAGCAGCTGATGAACTGTTACAACGATGACTTTCCGTCTCCTACCATTTTACACCATGAAGTTCAGGTGTGGGTGCAACTATGGACGAACACAAGAGTCAAGCCCGACAACTTCACTGCTACACTCTTGGATCAAAGTTCATGTCCATAGCTAATTCCAAGGTGTTGAATCTGCAACTATTGATATCCGTCACGGCTTCGAGCGTAGAACAAGCAAATTTTATATCGAGTTTTGTGAAAAAGCCCGTTCTGAAGCACCATGGGCGAAGACAGAGTTAATGCTTTGACTCGCCTTTTCATACACACAGACATTTCGGTAAATGGTGTCATAGATATGTTTGCAGCTAGACATCCAAGGCGAATGCTTTTAATATTTCATTGTGACCAGCAATGAACTCACCGAGATCTTTATCCCATAAGCATTGAATCAGTCGAGAGCAGTACGGCCATGTAAAACTGTTTTTCGTATTCATCCGCCGCACTACTTCAACATTGATCTTTGAAATGGAAGGTTCAAAAGATAAGTCAATGTCGGAATACGGATGTCTCGTGGGATATTACTTCATGTACGCCAGTCTCGGTACGTTTTGTGTATGCATACGACGTGCTTGTTAACTTCGCGAGGAATATTCGAATTAAGTGACGAGGGTTTGACTTTAAAGAACTTTATTATCCACTGATGCAGTAACCGTGAATCTACAATACGAGAAAATAAAGGAGCGTAAGACTAAGACTTAAGTTACAAAAATAAAACAAAAATGTAAGACTAAGTTGACTAAATATCAAATATATGGGCCTAACATGGCAAAATACATCAATGTAGGACTATACTAGATTACGTATAATAACAAGATTTATTCCATACGCGTTGAATCTGTCGAGTGCAATACGGCCATGTAATACTGTTTCCCGTATTCATCTCTCGCACTACTTCAACAGTGACCTCTGACATGGAAAGTTCAAAAGGTAGGTCAATGTCGACCTCGACCTTCGGTCTCGGTCGATACGCAGAATAATGTCTCATGATATATTACTTCATTTACGCCACTCTCTGTACGTTTTGTGTATTATGCGATAGTATAATACCAGATATGTCGGAAGTTATATGCCAAAGAACATTATTTGCAGTAGATTCCTTTAGAACACAATATGTGAAACCATAGACTATAGTACATGGACCGCCAACTCCGTACACTTTCAATGGACGAAATCTGTGCTCTTACAGAAGCAATGACGTCATTATTCACCATCGACACCTGGCGTGCGTTCAGTAGACGCTAGGACCTACGCTAGGACCTACGCTAGGACCTACGCTAGGACCTACGCTAGGACCTAGCCAAAAGCTAGCCAAGGTCACGTGCTCTTATTTGAAATACAGGGCAATATCTCGCGTAATCTCGCAAAGTCTTGCTTTTAAACTAGGTCCTAGCGTTACTGAACGGGAGGCTGGCCAAATTATCTGGTTTCATTTCCTGCAAGTACGTCGTCTGCTAATCATGGCGTGCGTTCAGTAGCCTAACGCTAGGACCTACTCTAGGTCCTAGCTGAAATCTAGCCAATGTCACGTGTTCTCATTTAAAATACCCGAAAATATGTTGTGTAATCTTGCGAAGTCTTGCTTCAAGTTTTAGCGAGGTCCGAGCTGTACTGAACTGGAGGCTGGTCGGCTCCTTATTAAGCTAAGACACGGTCATCAATTCATATGGTACTTGGTGGGCGGTCTTTCATAACATTCGTCGTGTAATCGCTTAAGAGTCGGTCCAAATAAAAACGACAAAATTCAAATCAACTTCATTTTTGTACATGGATAGGTATCCTAACAAAAATCTAAATGCCACATTTTGTGCACTCAATGACCCCTAACTTCGCCGCTGGAGCACTAGACCGCAATGGATTATATTAGCCATCTCCAAAATTGTATGTTTTCAACAAAGAAAATAAGTAACTTACAAAATAGATTGAAAGTTGTACTTTGGTGGCTGGAATAACCAATGTATATTGTAAATATTTGTTTGGATTTACTCAAATTGGATGGCTTTGTGCTAGACAGGGGAGATAATCCACAGACCACTTTTCCTAGCTAATTTCAGTGGTCGCTTATGTGACCCTTTTACTGCCATTTTGCACCTTGTAGCTTTATGTAACTTTTTAAACATAAAGCTAAGGAGGAAATCTTGATGTCTGACCAAAAAATATCTTGTCTCAACTTAACATTTAGGGAAAATTGTCTTGCACAACTGTCGATTTTGGAAACGATGAGCAAAGATTACAGACAAACTGAACAAGAAATCTGCTTTAAGTTGTTATAAAAATCAAGTCTAAGGTCTTTCAAATGTAAACGAGTTGTTTTCTAGATGTATTACGTGATCAGTATGAAAACTGACCTTTGCCCAATGCGTCATTTGACATTAGGTTCGAGGATATATAGAAAAATTGTACATGTAACCTTTTGTTTTCTTTCCTTGTCATATATTTGACAATTTCAGGTCAACTCAATGGAAATTAATCCCTTTGAAGTTTGAATTTGTAAAAACTGTTATTTGTAAAAACTGGTTTTGAGGATCGTGTTCTTAAAGACAAAATGAAGAACGAAGGCGGTTTCTGATCGTTTAGAGAATTTTCACTAAAATTATCAAACAAATGCGATCACAAAAGCTTTGTGGCTTTAGTCAGTCATGCTAAAGACACAGATCATCAGAGATGCTGGAAAGTATCGCATAAATCAAGGCCAGTGGCAGAGCATGGGCTCGTATACTAGCCACGATATGTAATTTTGTGACTGAGCAGGACCAGTCGTGGAGTGAAATCGTATGTGTTCCCTGAAGAGAATTTGGTCTCGGTTTTCACCCAAACAGAACGTGTCTGTGTCCTTAACACCCAAGATCTTACAGAAATTTTGAGCGAGGTATTGACTTCAACATTTCATTTCATTCAATTTTTCTACAGCTTAGTGATCATAAATGAAAGCTACCTTTAAGCAATGAAACTACAAAAAAATGCGAAGTTCATCAGAAGATAGGCCTAACTTAAATGTCTTATTGGTGCAAACGGCTTGTTCCAGGCATTAATTTGACTTAGACACAGCCCTAGACCTACCGGAGCTAACTGTTTGTCTAGGACGAGATGAGTGTTTTTTTTAATCAAAATATTTCATTACAAGATTAGAAAAGCGTAAACAGTGCTATCGACTCGACCTACTCAGAGACTATAGTACATGTGTTGCCTGTAATCTATAACCTACTTTACTCTGGGAGTCCCACCAGTTGTGACCTACTTTTCATTTGGGGAAATTTAGCAGACGACAGAATAGAAACATCGGTGAATCTTCGCTGATTTTGTTCAAAAGATGCTGAAATCTATGGGATCGTACAGATAATTTGACTTTAAGGTACATACCCAGCTTTACATGAACATACAAATATTGCATCAGTGGCCTTGTCTTTGTCAGGTGAATGTGAAACCCGTGGGGTTCTTCGGATTTTCGCTGGTTCCTTGGACACTTATATTTTCATCGACATCTTTATAAATTCCCGTATCATGAACGTACCATTCTCTGCTGAAAAGCATTGCCTGTTGTCTTTGCCGAAGTGTTTTCAAATAGTGCAAAAACAGTCATCGATTCCACCAGGGACGTCGTTAAGCGATAGTGTATTTGCCTCTGACATCTTGTTCTTTTGTCGGGTATCACGTGACTTTTCGCATAGGGGCGGAGCTTGCGATAGGCCATTACCGGCAATGATGCTTATTGCGGGTAGGAAAACGGTCAGAGCTGAGGTCGGAACCAGGGCTCGTTGCGGGACTGAAACAGATATTTAGGAGGCCTAGCTCTTGAACGCCGCGCAAGTCCCACAAGACTTGCTGATAAAGTACAGCCTACCCGCAATATCTGGTACTGGATACTATTCTCGAATGCGGTCACCTTGACAGTGTGATTGCTCCCCTCGGGTTCATTCCTGCTATAGACCGGGTTTACCCACGCTGGCGGTGCCGTTTTCGTTTTGGTGGCGACGTTTTTTCCTTAATTTTTTTTATGCTGTCCAAGGGGTGGGGGGGCNAACTCCCTGAACCCCCCCCCCCCCCGTAGATCAACCACTGAGCTTCAACGAAGTAAGAATGAAACGAAAACGTGGAAGGAGAAGCTAGGTGTGCTGATTTTGACAAAATGGAGTGTCTGTTGATGTAACTGAAATTACTTCCGTTTTGGAAAACATTATTTGCTGCTGGTAAAATATTCCAAATCTACATCTATGTATTTTTTCAGGATTCCACTCGCTCATGTGAACCAGTCTTCGACGAAATTAGATCCTTTATTGTGCACTTTAAATCCCACAACTTACATAATAGTTATGTTGTGTGGCGATTTCAACTGATTCGCGAAAAACTACTACATTTAACGATTTTGTTAACAACGAGTCGTAGTGCCATTTTGTGGAAGTAACCTAAGTGATATGGAATGTGAGTATGACGCATGGATACCACCGCGAGTGTCCCAGGAGAACTAGTGTAGTAATTGCGGTCGTGAGTTATTGTTGTAGAATTAGAATTTCAAATGGTCGCAGTGGTAGTGATAGAGAAACGGGTAAAATTACTTTTATTAATACAAATGGAAGTTGTGAAGTAGACTATGTCATATTGTCAAAGAGGAATCTTTGACCTTAATCACTGATTTTCCAGTTGGTTAGCAAGTTGACTTGGATCATTTTCACTGGAATTGATAGTAGTATAGTGAGTCGTTTTCGTGACCTGTTTGGGAGGGACGTCATCCGGAAACCGGAAGGAAATGACAATGACGTCACAGGTCATTTCGTAATAGGTCAAATGGGACCCGAAAGTGACGTCATGGGTTCCTGTTGGAGAGGGACCTCTATCCAAGGTCAAGGTCATGCGTGTAACCAGAAGTTGTTGGAAAACCGAAAGAAAGTGAAAACAAGGTCATAATCAAATCGGAAGTCACGTGACTGCTGACATCATCATGTAAGTAGGGCGTGGCACCGACCACCACAAGGAAGTTGTGACACAAAAACCGTTATTTTGAATACGTTCAAATGGGATTGTAGAATTCAACTGACCGAGAGTAGGAACAAAAAGAGGATCCCGTTATGCTGCGTACTGAGTGGGAATAAAAGGTTGGTTACCTTATTTTGCGTGCGCCACGTGAAGTCGTGGACGTTGTATAAGTTATGGCCGTTTGTTCTCTCTCTCATCTCTCAACAACAGATGTCGCGTATGCTTAACCCATTGAAGGGACTAGACTAATAAAGAGATATTGTGACCACCTAAGACGGAGGAGACTTCTTCTTTCATGTTAAACTGTGTATTAATAACAAAGTACATTCTAGCACACTACAAAAGTCATCAAGGCGTTCAGACACCATTATCCGTCCCGCATTAATTAAAGTTCAAAAGTCCAGTGGTAACATCGTCTTCGAGTACCTGTCTTTTCGGATAAAAATTGTTGAATGCACACATTTCTTGAAAATAGGTATACATGATGCTTTCGCCATCTAACCGAAAACCATTGTTCCGTGCCGAGCTACCGGTGCTCTTCGGGGTCCGCAACACTTTGAGGTATCTCTCCTTATCGATCTCGTTTCTCTGTCGTTGTACCCCCTTGCAGCTAAAGCTGGATTTACCTTGGTATAGCTCATTAGTCTTAGTTTGAAAGAATCCAGAGGGGCTTCATTATCTCAGTCTGTTGTGGCTATGCCGCTCTGTACAGCACTGAAGTATGACAATTCTTTTTTTTAGAAAATTCGGTGGATTATATGAGTGCATCGGGCCGTACGTAAGTGTCTATCCAGCTGACTATTAAAAGTACCCTACCAAGGGGCCTGTGGGAAGCAAACCAGTTTTAATAGATAATAATTAAGACGTCGTGGACTCGTTCCGACTGATCGTTCGCTCAGACAAACATGTGCGATCCAGTATCTAATTAAATTATAAGCTGTACGGATAACTGACTGAACGATTTGAGGATTTTTGTAACGATGTATTAGAATGCCCTTCGTTATCAAAATGCTTAAATAACGATAGGTTTCTTCTCACTGCCTGTTTGGTTCCAAATGTTCTTAATTGACCCAGCATTAAGAAAGGTATATGTCTGTCCAGTCTTTATGTAAAACGTATGTAAGTAAAATTTATGTAATCCAGCACGCTATTAATGTGAAGCATGTGTAGTCCGGTTCGTGTTTCTCTTCTCGCGTAGACAGCGAAAAATGCACTGCCTCAGTCAAATCTTATGTTAACAGGATTTGCACGCAAGTTGACGAAAAAGCATGCAATGTATTCATCTATTTTTATCCGAAAAGACAGATGCTCGAACCGAAGACGGTGTCACTACTGGGCCTTTGAACATAATGTTGGAGTTTGGACATTTAATAAAATTATTTCTTGTACGGATAATTGAGTCTGAACGTCTTGATGATTTTTGTAGCGTGTTACAATGTACTTTGTTATTAATAAACGGTTAAACATAAAAAGGTGTCTTTTCTATCTTATGTCGTTCCCGATGTTTCCTCATTAGTCTAGTTCCTTTAATGGGTTAGGTATACGTGACATCTGTTGTTGAGAGATTAGAGAGAGAACACTAAGGGCGATAACTTTTATACAGCAATCACGACGACTCGTAGCGCACGCAGTATAAGGTAATCAACCTTTTGTTTCCACTCAGTATACAAAATAACGGAATCTACTTTTTGTACCTACTCTCGGTAGTTGAACTCTTCAACCCTTTTTGAACGTATTCAAAATAACGTCTTTTGTCAGAACTTTCGCATGGTGCACGGTGCCATGCCCTACCTACCCAGGAGCGGATCCAGGGTGNCAGGGCAGAGTATTAGCCAGCATTTTGTTCCTCAAACATTCGCACCCCCGAACTGCTAAATGGAATCTGGAAGAATTTTAGGGGGGCCATGGCTCCTTGCCCTTCCCCCTAAATCCGCCACTGCTATCTGATGATGTCAACAGTCACGTGACTTCCGATTCGATTATGACCTCGTTTTCACTTTGTTGCGGTTTTCCAAGAATTACCGGTTACACGCATGACCTTGACCTTGGATGAAATCCGATTTGACCTGTTACGCAATGACCTGTGATGTCATTGTCACTTCCTTCCGGTTCGGGGATGGTGTCTGTCATGTATTCTTTAGTTCAGCTGCCATCAATAGGTGGACCTGGAAGTTGGATATATATCCGGTGTGAGTCACGTGTTGGGGGCGGTTTTTGAGGCAGTAGCCTGAGGAGGTGGTTTGGACAGCGGACTGTTTTACATGCAACTCTCCATGGAGCTTTCGGCCACCAGCTTTCGTCAGTAATGCTATGGAGGTTTCTGAATTCAGTTGACTGCTCTGTAAGTGTTTATCAATAAAGCCCCGCCCGCCAGCTCTCGTCAGCGACGTTGTGTTATCGTCAGGACTCCGAACTCTCGTCAGCGACCTTGTGTTATCGTCAGGACACTGAACTCTAGGCAGCGACGTTGTGTTATCATCAGGACTCTGAACTTACTCAATTCCTCACCCACCGGCTTGTAACGTTGTTTTCTTGTAGTTTAGATTGTAGTTTGTTGCTGTGATTACTTGTTTGAAAACTCGTTGCCTCTACTACACTGTGGTACGTAACACATCACGTCTGGATTGACCCTTGGCCATCGGTCAGGACAACGACTCACTATACTATTGATTTTAAACTCGGCAGCGTTTCTTGAAGATTATCAATGACTAGAGAAAGTTTCTTATTTCCCCATTTCTTCACAGAATGTCAAGGACGACCCTGTTTTAAAGGGATACTAAACTCTGTATTGGTTTATTAGCAGAATAAAATTACGACTACCCTCCTTAATTTTTATGAGTGAAAGTATATCGTGTAACCTTTGCTGTCCATCCTCATAGATTTGGAGCAAGTTTGATATACCTCACAAAGTCTACTGAATGTGCAGACGTGACTAACGATTTTTAAAAGAGTGACCCATATAAAAACCAGCAGGTTGTCTTTATACCCCAAATCATAGATTTTTTAGACTAAGCACATGAGTTTGGTTTGGTGGTAGTGGCAAAATAGGGTATTTACAAAAATAACTCAAATTCTTTTTTAAAGCTTCATAAATCTAAATATCATGTTTAAACAACTTCAAAATGAGCTCTCTCTATTAACTCTACGGGCGTAGCGTATACTAGGTCCACATCAAAACGTAATTCAACTGTTTATTTTTTCGTGACAACAGATCGAGCAAGGCTTAGAGTTCAGTAATCCAGTGCCCCTCCCTGTGCCGATCGAATCTCTAAATTGTGGCCGGGAGAGAAGTTAAGTTGAACGCCAGCCTACGGGTATATGGATAACAAAAATATACCTCTGATACGAAACAAAATGATGTCTATTAGGTCGAAATAAATAAAATAAAAATTTCCGTGAAAACAGCAATTTCCGGGGACTACCGCTAGACTAGTGCTGAAATCCAGCAGGTAGTGCCGTGACAAAGGCGGCCAGACGTAGCCTTCGAGTAATCAATCAACATTGCTGCTCGTGTGACCGTTCACACAGTTTGATCTATAGTTTACGCCTTTCGACATCATTTTTCGGCTTAGGAGATGACAAAAAATGACGGGATATTATTCTGGAGCAGCATAACGGCTGTCGGAATTATTCACGCCATATCAACACCGTTTCACCATTCTTAGCGCTATAGACTAAAGTAAATTTTACTCGACTGTGTGCTGTTTGTCGGGTAAAATGGCGGCTTGGAAACGCAGACGAAGGTGTGTCCAGAATGCTGCGTTCTGATTGGTCAGTTAAGCCGTCAGTCGTAATCCTGGCAATAGGTCAATTTCCGCAGAAATCCCAGCCAATCCGCCCATGTCCAGGGTGTTACAACTTCGGGTTTCAGATATTGGGACGTTTATTCGGAAAATTTCATTTTAAAAGTCCATTCAGTGTCAGTTTGTAGTCGCAAATTCCGTTTTGTGCAGCATATATCATTCATTAACAAAAAAGAAGTCCTGGCGAACTTGGTATTTACAGCTTAAAAATAAAAAAAAAGTTTTATGCAAAAAACGCTGATATTTTCACAGCAGCTTTCCGTTCACACGCCCTCCCCCTTTCCGAATAAAAGCCTGGGCGTTTATTTGGAGTTACTGAAATGCCTGAAAATATAATTCTCCGACTACATGTCCATGGCAGGGCTCGACATAACGAGCTGCAGATCACATTTGTAACCTGAAATTTGAAAATACGAGCTGAGATTTTTGTTAACTCGTATCAAGTCGCAAAATGCGACCTGGAATTTCTAACGTATGCGAGGTGAGTTTTTACAATTCTCGGCAGATACCTGGCAAATATAAAGCGACTCTTAACTAATCCGACCGTTATTTGATTGTTTGCCAAATCCAAATTCAAAAGAACACTAACCGAGAACAGCCCTCCCGGTGAATTGTAAGCAAGTCGTGTGAACATGGGATATGCAGAATCGATCTTTGACGCGTTTTATTGGCTAACATTTTTGGCCACTTTTGCAAATTTCCGGATTCGCCGAAGAAAAATTTGAGCCACTGCATAACACGTGATAAAATGTCACAAAACTGCGGTTTCTCTACTAATTCTTAAGCGATCAACTTACCAAACTTTGTGGTGGACAAATATGCTTTATTTTTCGAGTAAGATGTCCTTATTACATGTACCAAATATCCACGACAATATCTCTGATATCGCACTGCGGCACTGGTCGGTCCCGTTGTTCGCGCGCAGGCGGTCCTGGAACACGTGACTTAGAGATGTGCGTCTCGTTTTTTATCGCATAGGACTGCTAAAGTGAAAATAACAACCCTATTAATCGCCAAACGACGTCCACGTCTTTACTTTCAGTAAGTCTCAAACCCTTTTACTTGTTTCTGTTGCTACGTGCGCGAAATAAGATTCGTCTTTCAGGCACGTTGTTGCCAACGTAAAGTGTAGTAGGCCTACTTCAGCGATTCAAGTGCGTGAACTCACGCGTGCGCACCACTTCAAAGCTGCACATCAAAAGAGAAGAGCGACAGTCCTAAATGAAAGAGTAAACCGGCTTGGCTCTGTTAAGCACCCGCGTTTTTGCCAGTGGTTTATTGAAAATGAAATCATAGATTCCCGGCAGTTATAAAAGACCCGGTGCTTTACGATATTCCCCGGGACCGATATAACCCAGAACTGATATTTTCCTGTGGTCGATGTTCTCTAAACCCTGTATTCTATGGCCGTAGCCGGCTACTGCAACTAAACGGGTACTAGATGCGAAATTGTGGTTAGCGAAGTTTTTATTCTTTTCTTCATACCCCCACCCCCCGGCAACTTTTCGCTCCCCGGACCACCGTCGCCGTAAAATGTTCAGACTCCAATAGAAACAATCTTGTTCCGTCTGAAGCGGGCAATTAAAAACAAACTTATTCCGGCTGGCTGAAAAATGTACAGTGTAGGTGGTGACGATATCCAGAAGGTCACCCTACTAGATGGAGTTTGCCTTGCAAAATCGTATTATTATAACGTTTCTTACCATTGCAGTCTTTTAATATCTTATTACCGCAAACATTCAGGTTAACGACTATGCTCACCCACAAGCCTGCTCCCTACCTTCAAAATGTTTCATAATAAGCGCTCACTTATCTACTAAGCGTTCCCCTTCAACTTTTGAGAATTTCCAATTAAGCGCCCACAGTTTAGGCTAACGCCCATCATATCGCACTATAAACGACCGCGCATGGTTCAAAATTGACACGCATCCTATATAGTGTGTCACCCTCATTTTACACAACAAATTCAGTTTTCAAATAACGTCTTTTCTCAATATGTAAAAACCAAATCCCGGCTTTGTTTCATACATCCAAAGAAAGTTAACACTAGTGACATGCGTGTCGTTTTGTGGCTGACCTATTTTTCCTGTACTTGGAACGTATTGAGGAGCAAACTCGAATTGCTCGATGGAAACCCACACGGAGTCGGGAATTATTTCGAGGCTATTCATTTCATGGAAGCTAATTGTTGAGTACATAAACAGCATAAGTACCATATTTTTGTTGTGAAATGTGCACTGAATTGTTACCGCGCGTTAGGGCATCGTTTCAAGGATTTTTTTCGATTGATGTTTTTCAAACGTGGAGTTATGTTGCAAAATTTGGGCTGTGAACAAGAAGAGGAGGGAATATGCACTCTGAGTTAGTTTGAATCTTTAACGACTTTGATGGCAGCCAGTAGCAGGTCACACCTAGAAAAACTGCGGATACTTTTCAACGGGTATTTGATCCCTTTTCACATCGCAAACTTAGCTACTCGAATGCACGTGTCAGTTAGAGGGCACTGATTCAACTTTCACGTCGGCAACTTGCCTTGCGCCCCAGAGCCTTTCAATAGCGGTCGTGAAGAACAGTAACGCTGTACCTGCATGCACAAACTCGATTTTGCGATCTGAAATTTGTGAGTATTTAACGCTGCAGGTAAGAGCGTAATCTAAACATTTTCTCGATGATCTAAAAATCAATTTTGGCGCGTAAAAATGGCGGGAAAATTTTACGACCTGGAATTTATGAATGCGAGCTGGATTTTGAAAATGCGACCTGGGATTTTGGCTTGGTCGCAATATGCGACCTGGCAATTTTAAAACCGTCGAGCCCTGCATGGGCTTATCTGCGAAAATCCCCGGTAGCCTATATGTGTATTTTGTCAATGAGTAACGGCAAGATGTATGTATGAGCAACCATTGGGGATCAAAGAGTGTAAAGGGAGCAGTTTTCAATCTAGTGGTCGTGGAGTCGTGTGGACGGGTCCTATGCGTTTTGAAGGGTTCTCCCTGTCTAGTTTTATATTTTTGTCCCCCGACATATCTTCTATTTTGCAGAGCTTTATATAACATACTTTATAGATCTGTTTACCAGTGTGCTTTGAAAAATTATTTACCTCACTCAGTACTTTAGGTCCCGCGACAGATCGAGTATTTTATAGACATGCTTAGCATAGTGTACTTTTTGTCTCGTGACGGTCCAGGCCAGCTTAGTTGTGTGGACATTGCCTCTCAGTGTACATCTTGTCCCTCGGCGAACTGGTCTTGTATATCTTTTTACCACAGCCTACAGCCATCGTGATGCAGCTTAATAAAGTGACATTTAAATTTCATTGTCGCTTTTAGTGGCGCTGGGCACTACGACTCCGTTTCCGTCGTCTGCTCCACTGTGCAATGAAGAAAATTACTTTATTTTTTAAAGAAAATGTATGATGATGAAAAAACAGAAGCTGCTGGTAAGATGTCAATTTTAATCGAAGTCTTAGTGAATCACTCAGAAACTAATAATTCTCTCTTTGTCAAACATTAACTTAAGACGATTTCCAAAGCAATCGCGTCATTATTGGCAACACAAAAAACGGATTTGGTCTTTTGGGCACTTGAAGACTATTTTAAATACAACAAATTTGTCACGAACTGATTGCACAAAATATAAAACATGTAATAAGCATACAAAAAGAAGGTTTCGCGCGCAAACGCTGTGGACCATAAACAAGTGGGTCCCTTAGTATCAAATTAGGAGTTAAATCGTGGTGGTGCAGTGTTAAAGTACGCGCACTATCCGCCAGGTCGTGAGTTCGAGTCTGTGGCGCTTGTAGTTTTTCCTGTTTGACACTTTCTCCGTTTTGTTTGCCTTTTTTCTTGGATAATATTTCGGGAATAAAGGAAAATGCTTGATTTTTAGAGGAAAAAACAGAAAAATTTCCTGGGCGGGAGGGGGAGCAAACCCCCAATAGGTGCTATGCGCATCTACAGTTGTGCTTTGAGCAAATGTTTACAGACAAAATTTTGGGCCCCCCTTGTGATATCCTAGATCCGCCACCGTAAATCCTCACCCAAATTCCAATTTGGGTAATTTGACATTTCGCTGTTTCCATCTCATATGATCACGGCGTGCTTTAACCACCGACCTGATTTCTGTATCCATTTTGTACTTGGTTTTCATTATCAGTCCCCCAGCGCGTGGTGTGTCTATCTCATTGTGTCTAACAATGAACTATTGACCTAGTTGACTCACTTGACAAGCTCGGCAACTTGACTCCGCCCTTATGACCTTGTAGGATTCGATGCATTGTGAATTGGCTTGGCTGATAAAACGTTTTTGTGATAATTAAGGTAATTACGCACTGCAAATTCAGATGACATTGCTCGTGAATGTTGAAATAATGAACGTGACTAAAGAATGTATAGGTTATACCGACCAAAAACAAATTTTCAGCTAACAATTAATCGAAGTCATTGAGATTGTCACGTCTCACCTCGTAATGGGCTTTTTGTCTGCTTCGGCATATCAGCTTAATTTGAACATAGGAACACGAGTTCTCACACACATAACGTAGTGGATTTCGCTGAAACTTTCCAAAGTTAATAGTTATTCATCAATCTCAAAAATGGTGTAAGGGTTTTTGATATAAAAGCCTAGTTTTTGCGTAACAAAAACGAATACGACTTCTATTGTTACAAAACGTTTTGCGAGTTGATTTGTCGTGGAAATCAAACGAAAAGGCTAATAGAAAATTCCTAACATTGCTTTTGAGGTAACTGGTGAAGTTTTTATTTAAAAAAGGTTTCATTAAAATCAACCGATGGTTTACTTTGCCATGATTGTACCTTTCTTAAACATGGAATTTTGATATAAAAAGGTGTTTAACGTAATAATAATGACACATAAATATAAAATATATTTTTATATTCCCTTTTTCTTTCAGAAAATATATATTTTTACTAGTTTAAAAAGCTTAGTTTAGAATGGAGGCCACTGAATAAGGTTAGAGATAACTAGAGGCTGCTGTCACATGATCATCTAATATTTAAGTGTTGGTTTTTTCGTGGCCGTCGGTGCTCTTTATGCTCTTGAACATTTGGTAGTTGTCTAAGCCCCTGTATACACACTACACTTTTTCGTTTACGACTTCTCTTGTGCTAAAAATCGGTTTGTGTCGACAGATGTTCCAACCAAATTTTGCTGGTGGCGTGACTCATACCCAGATGAGCACAAATAATAGTATGGAACATATGAGCCGAGTTCATGAGACGAAATCGAAAAGGGTTTTATATCACCTTAAGACAAACTCGCCAGGATGCATGGAAATTGCACTATTTGGCTAAAAAAATCTCTTACACTCTACCCTCGACCCTACGCGCCTCGGATTCGCGCGAATCGCGAATCATGAACCCCCGCTTCGCGCGAATCCTGAACTCCCCTTTACTGAAAATGTAGATCCCCCACTGAAGCTCACATACTCGTTTCTGTTCATGTCTGATGAAGTGTTATGGCTTATTCCTAACACTGCCCCGCCGCATCTCGGGAGACTTCATTGACTTATTTTCTGTCACACTGAAAGCATGTCGCAGAACCTCAGCTCTTCATCAATTTGATTTTCTTACACCATATAGATAAATATTTCAAATGCGTAAATGCTATCTTTCTAACAAATAAGCCTTTTCAAGACAACCATTTTCCATTTCATCTTAAGACACGATGAAACGCTCATTTGTTTAACCAATCTGCCGCTCTATCATTAGTTTATGGCCGTCTAATGTTTCTTGGCGATGCTAAAGTGAGGTATTTCGAGAAAAATCGACAGATTCACTATTTTTGAAACATAGTCGAAATACAAATTCTTTCATCCCAACACAGTTTTCAAATTCTCCGCCCCTAATAATACTATATGCGGGCATGAGCTAACCTAAGGTTAAAGGTCACTTTTTCCATATCAGAGAAATGTGCCACGCCTTGCCATACCAAATAAGGAGATCCGCTTTGCCTTGTGGCAGAAAAGTCGACGAAATCACGAGCAGTTAGCAGATTTTTTTGAAATTTCAAACTAAAGGAAAACAGCTTTGACATCAACAGAAATTTAAAATCTTTACAAACAAAACGTAAAAATACCTGGTGAACGATTTAACTTGATGTTTCAGTGGCAGAGAGTCACTTTGAAAAATGCAACACCCGTAATCTCAGAAGTCTGGCTGTGAAGGTCCACATTTCTTTGGTGACTTCAAGATGCTTATCTGTATAGGTACGCTCTCTGTTTGTGCACAATCTTTTCTCCTCTTGGTGACAATATTATTAGACGAGCAACAAGCAGTGCCCCCCTTAGGTGTGTATAAATAAGCCTCGAGCCTGATGCAACACTGATGCTGCTAACCGTAGAGTGCAGAGAGGAGTTTCTGCCAAGTTTCAAAAGGTCAGAATTAGTTAGAGGCATAGGTATTTCCAACGAATTGATATACTGGTAAGAAAAGTCTAAGGACAGTGAAGCATTCGCTACTCGAACCTTTTGTTCCACAAAGAGGAACGAAGTTGTATGATACCATCCACTGATGGCATGTTAATCTTAAAACACTGCGGACCAAGACTTCTACATGTAGCACGTCAATTATGGTGCTAACCCAACTCTTCATGCCCACGCTATAACCTTGAGCCCCCAGTGCGGACTCGCACCTGACCTTGCGTTGCAGCCATACGGTAAAGTCGCGTGATTTTCGGACACTGAAAATTAATTCCAATAGAAAAAATTCATTCTTGGACGAATCTCGCGAAATATCATTTTGTGGTGTCCGAATTTGGCGGACCTCCAANACAAAGAGGAACGAAGTTGTATGATACCATCCACTGATGGCATGTTAATCTTAAAACACTGCGGACCAAGACTTCTACATGTAGCACGTCAATTATGGTGCTAACCCAACTCTTCATGCCCACGCTATAACCTTGAGCCCCCAGTGCGGACTCGCACCTGACCTTGCGTTGCAGCCATACTCTTCGCTGAATGAGCTAAATCTCAGTCAGTATACATGTACGTATCTGCAAAGCGTATTTTAAGGGTATTTAACCGGTTGGGTCTGCGGTCGATTTTGATTTCAGCGAATGTTTGGCGAGAATTGGCGCTTTGTAATTAAATCACAAAAAACACAACGGATTTTATTGTTTTATAACACAGGTCAAAGGTAGGTCTAATAACTTCAGAAAGTCCATGATGTTAAAAAAATAATTACAAACTTTTTTACCGCAGAAACGACCTTGTCTGGGCCTAGGCTTTAATCTGTTCATTCGAAATTCGACTCGGAAATCGACCAGTTGCACCTTTCGAATAAACTTACAAATTTGCAATTTTGCAATGAAATAATTAGACAAATTGGTCTGACCTTCAGAGAGTAGATTCTGGACTTTGGTCTTAGTAGGCCTACCCAAGAACTAAAGAAGAACAAACACGTTAGTCATCTGCGATTACTCCAATGACCTTATCAGGGTGGGTTATGGCCCCATTTCATGTGGTGAAAGCACTGCTGACAGAACCCGATTGTTGTGTTTGTTCTTCATAACAGCGTCCCTGGGAGACAGTGGACTATTGACTGTGGTGTATTTTGTAACACCCTGGCAAGCTCGTCTTACTCGCCGCTGATGTTTTGTAAACTACTACACAAAACGAGAGTTGCACAATACCGTCACTGTACATGATAATGGTTTCAAGAGGCAACTGTAGTCAGAATGGTGCTTGGTCTGATTTGCAGTTACACCTAAGGATAACGATGATGTCTGTTGGACGAAGATTGCATTTTAAAAGTTCCTATTTTACGTGATGTTGTTCAGAAGAAAGTGGTCACTTTGAACAACTGTAAAACAGCTGTGCATTTGCGACATTACTTGAAATGGCATTCTCCAGTGAGACCATATTTCATATACCGTAAACGTGGGATTGCAAATCCTCCAATTTTAGTAAAGCTTACTTTTTTCAATCACATGCGCGCACCCAGGGGGTGCTCGGGGGCTCCAAGGAGCCCTCCCCCCATTTGGCGAAGATCCGGTTCACTATGAGAGAAACAATAACTCCGCAAAAGTATAAAACGAGACAAAAGCCCACTAAAAAGACAGGAACTACCTAAATTCGGGGAATGCACAATACAAAGTTGTGAATTTACCCCCATTTTTTAGTAAAAGGACCACATTCTCAAAAATTCGAGCCCCCTCATTTTTAGGCAGGGTGCGCGCTTGAATTCTTGAAAAATTAGCGACGACCGTGTACACGACCGGTCACCTTTTCTTCTCTATTACGCCTTGCTGGTGGACACGGTGGTTTCACCGTCACACCTATAAATTATCGGGTTGCACCTATTATTCCACATCCCGGTTCCTACGTCCCAACTTTGTCTTGAAGACAACTTCACGAGAGAAGAGGTCGTTCGCACCCTTGCCCAACATTGCTTCCTACGCCTAAGTCTTGCCGAGTAAGATATTGAATGTAGAGGACTCGAGATAACGATAGTAAGCTAGCCAACGGGTTCACCCCAACTATGAATGGGGATCGCACATGCCAATATAAAGAGTCGTAACGATTCTACACTCATTTTTAACCATAAAGTTTTGATAGTTAACAGTGAAACCAAAACATTTAATACTGAAAAGCACACGTGGGTGCAAATATCAAAATAAGCTACATGAAGCGCCTATAACTGAGGAAGTAACGAGTAAAAATTGACAGTGCCTTTATTTGCATACACGGTGCAACTGAATCATGCAACGACCAAGAACTGATTCCATAAAAGCATAGAAGTCTGGACACGGTCCTGCAGTTCTATAATTAACAAATTGACCAAGGCCTAAATAGTTTAATTACGCAAATTCACTGACTTGCACTCACATATCAGGAGAGTCAGTCATAAGTCCCTGTGGTGTCTCATAATAAGATCAGGGACAAATTCTCGTGCTCGAGTGCGGGCATTGTCTATCTTATTAGATGCTGGTAAATGTCCCCAAGCGTGGTATTTTGGGGAGACATGTAACTCGTTACGCACGAGAATGAACGGCCATAGGCAGACGATCCTTCATAATAATAGGGCGGTCCCTATTGGGGAACATTTCAACCTCCCAGGCCATACTACCAGTGACCTCAATGTACTGGTAGTCAAAGGCGGGCTGCCGGACANCTCTCCCTCTCCCTCTCCCTCTCCCTCTCTCTCTCTCTCTCTCTCTCGGCCTACCCCACTGGTAGTTGCTATGTCCTGTAGTGTTCATATTGTTCACGTTGTCTATTGTACATGTATGTCACTATGTGGTCTCCTGTGCCATTTTATTTTAGATCCATCTACATGTACTCAGCAGTCTGTAGCACACCCTTGACAAAGAGCGCATCGCTCGAAACGTGGGTATATTTTAATATATTTTAGACACTCGTCTTTTTAGTTTTACTATTTTACATTGTTATTCGTCGGTAACTGCACGACATTCCAACATCTATATGATTAAAACACCAATAAACCATTTTTAAGTGCAGTAGGAATTTTGTTGGGAGACAAATTTATGATCAACGGAACAATGCATATTAATCTACAATATGCAATGAACGATATCTGTGCACGGCAATCCGAATTATTAAATGATTAAAACGTGGCTAGTTTTGTTTGAAAATGGTCAATTTTGATGAAAAAACTAAATAAGGTAATGCCATTTTTATCAATGCTACAGCCACCAGCTGCTCCACATATAGCGACCACCCTGTATTTGCGGTCAGCCTACAGTATGCGCATAAATTACCAATAAGGACGTTTCGCACGATACAGTATTGAGCGTGATGGCGAAGAAGCTTTCTGAGAGGTCTGACCGGAGTATGCCTTTCCACCTCTCAAGTACAGAGAGGGGTGTGTCCAGAAGTTATCGAATGAGTATTTGATCCCGGCTATCGAACGAAACCCCCTAAACCCAAAAATCCTATCCGCAAAACTAGTTAAACCTACTTCGCGCAAACCTTTGATCGAAGCTATTACGCCACACTGTTTTTAGATCGCTGAGGTCGAAAATTTTTTACCGAGTAAAGTTAAAGTGTTTGTCATTCGAATAACAGTCATGTGCGTAAAGGAAACCAACTGCGGTGTAACCATACAGCTCAAACTAAGAAACAGTAGTTCGAGAGATCAGATATATTTGACAAATATAAACACTTAAACTCACCGGAACTGCAGTCTGTACGAAGGTGGAGCCTCAGAAACATTAGGTTCAACTGAGCTAAAGCCAACGGTCAGCTAAACTGACAGACACGCGAGAGTGCAAGGCATCGCTTACTATCACAGACTGAAAACACAAGAATGGCAGCACCATCATTACACAGACCTATAACCTTGCGCTAAAAAGTAGTTCTTGTCGTTCACGGTTGGCTCGCTTGAACCCGATGAGCAGTCGACGCCGGACCTGTAGCGTGCAAAGCTGAATAGTCATTGCTCAGTAACAATATTATGGAAGGTGGAGCCTTGTCGCGGCAAAGGCAAAAAGTAGAACTAGAAACCACCCGTTTCACGACTGCTCTTTACTCCGTCACATTAGGAGACGCTTTCCAACCATGCAGACATATAGATATCTAAATCTAGACATTATCGCCAATTTATATGTTCGTAATTCAGTTTAAGACTTTAGCTTAATCTAGCTTTTCAGATCACGATAATATAATTTTGTTACTTAGTGTCATGGTTAATTATTATAACCATCATTTTACGCATAAGTTGAAAATTCTTTAACCATGACTTTGTTCATTTATGGCGTATTTCGTTTCGCCATATTTACTGCATTACATATTTATAATCATGATTTATGGGTAGTTCTGGGTTCAGTGAGCAGTAAACTCCTTCCCAGAGTCTTCCCTAAACCAACTGTGTCTTTGAGTGTTGTTTTGAATATAATCCAAAATAAAACGCATAGCATGCTACCACTATCACGATCTCTACAACAACTACAAATACAAATATATTTATGATCGACATATGTCCCGAGTTTCAAACTCGTTACCAGAGATGGAAACTGAAGGAGACCGAGGTTGGGGAAGCAAATTCATTTATTATAACAGAATACAAATACAAAGAATTGAGATAAAAATGAAATACAATTTGTTAATATAATCTTTTTAAGGTGGGCGATAAAAAGCGCCTCAAGAGATGTTGAAGACAGCTCAAGTAGGCATCTCAAGAGTCGCAACTTTGATTAGGCTTGACTGTTGCAATACCTATGAATACTTAACATGATGATACTGCAACACTTTCTGGCAACCAGGTGACTTTGATGAAACACTTGATCGGCTGTGCACCCGTCCAAAAGTACGCAGGGGTGTCCCTAACTTCACCGCAATTGTGCGTAGGCTGATTTATGGGACCTCATCCGACAATACGACAGCTTTTCTTGAAAATACGCCAAGGAACTCCAAAGATACAAGGCAGACCTCAAAAATTATTGGAATGGCGTGCCCGTTACCGACGGATAAGAATATAAAATAGTAAAAATAGTAAAAAAACGACGACGTCGGTACTAAAATATATAAAAATATTCCCCACGTTTCAAGCGATGCGCTTTTGTCAAGAGTATGATACAAACTGCCGAATAGATGGAATAAAATCCCACAAGTGACCGCATGGTGGTATACATTAGGCAGCATGAACGTTATTGGTTATTATAACTAAGTGTTCATGGGCCTAAAGGCGCGGCAATACGGTAAACGAAAAGCACTCAGAATGAAGACAGTGCAAAAATATTAGTTTTGACACGTATGATACAGTAGGAATCGCTGTCTGCGCCCACAAAAGAATCTTATAGGCGCATGCGCCTACATGAGACCAGTGGCGTCGGAAAGAGGGGCATGTCAGGTAAGGGAGACAGGCGTCGAAGAAAAAAGGAGTGATAAAAATTATATATTCTCAGGAGTTTTGGGCCCTTCGGCTTCAGTTGTACCGTGATGATAAAACTCCGGGTCCGCCCAAGCTTCTAAGCGAGTTCAGAACTAGCAGTCGTGAGAAGAATCAGTCCGGCTCCTTTTCTAATTTATGAACCAACTACATGCGCGCACCCAGGGGGGCNTTTTTTTTTTAGTCCGCCCGCTCTTTTATTAGCAATGGTCCACAACGTCGGGAATTCGAGCCCCCCCATATCGAAGGCTGGGTACGCGCATGATCTAGCGAAATATCCTACCGCGCTGCTTCAACCGGCTATAAACTCTCGTTCCGTCCAAGTGGTAATTTTTGAGTTCGACCACTTTCCACTATAACATTGGTCTTAACTTGTTCCTCAAAGTGATTTCAAGGCTAACAAAGAACTTACAATTCGCTGTTGGTTGAGACCATGCTTCGTGACAAAATAAATTGAAGAACTTGATTCCAATCATCAACGACGACTTGTCAGTTCTTTAAGCCTTGAAATCATCTCAGATTTGACAAAGAATTTTTTAAGATCAATTTCATAATAGTAGGTGGTCTAAACCTTAAGTTATTTTTGTGATGGAAGGTTTTCTTATTAACAATTTAACTAAGTCTGTCAACAATGGTACAAAAGTTTAGACAAAATGCTACAGGAGTGGCGCACAAGGACGACCAACACTTTCTTTGGTGAAATTTCGTAAAAACTTTCGCAGCATATGATTCAAATGATGGCAGATAGTTACCAGTTTTGGTCTTGAACTCACCAGTGGAAACTGGTATACGGAAATTCGGTTTTTGGACTACCGGGAATTTCCGAACATAGGCCCATGTCTTTTTAATGTACCTAGTTATAATCTCATTGGTAAGAATTTTATTCGTCTAAGCTTTTTTCGCATTCAACAAACACTGTGCCTAAAACTGTCCTTCATACTGTGTTAATACGGTACAATCCATCAGACTTCCAAAACATGCAGTTACCGAAGATACTCCGTGGGCACATTTCTGAGTGAACCTGTTTTCGGAAATTTCCGGTACGAGCGAACACGGTTCTAAGAGTGCCAAGCATAATTTCTAGCCTGACAAACGATGCTAGCAGTTCCCTTAGACCCAGCTCACTAAATTCGGACAACAGTGAAAAGGGAAATTTTGGAGGTTCATTAAATTCAGACAACACAAAAATATGAACCCGGGAGATTCGCTCAGGTCGCACTCGATAACTTGCTTCATCACAAACTACTGAGTTGCAAACAGTTCTTCAATGGTGAATCGACTGAAGGTGGTAAGCTACACGAAGCCACTTAGTCTCCATTTCAGCTAGCGCCGCCATCACAACAACCTTCCGACGCCGATCAGATGAATTTCTGTCAGAAAAATTTATTGGCCGAACGTCAGACAGTTAGCTGGAGGCTGTAGGAAGTCTCGGCGGGAGTTGGCGACAAGAATCACCAATCGGGGTGTCATCAGGCAAAGGGGAACTTTTATCGGCACTTATGAGATTTTCTCACGTGGCCCAGTTATACTAGAGTTATGATGGAAATCCAGCGTCGCCAGGTTACCAATTATTTGGTCATTGGCCAAAGATGGACGATACTCAGCCAATACGTTCACGATTGTCTGCCGATTGTTGTTAATTGCGACATAGCATCAGTATTACATTATATCTTCATTAGGCGATTCTTTGCTGATCCCGAAGATTTAGTTAGGACGATTTTTGTCCAATCTTGAAGGATCCAGTAGAGATGTGAGAATGAGGCTACTCTGACGTCAATGCTCTGTCAGTCGTGTCTGGATGTCAAACAATGGCCGTCATCATGGAAGCCTCATTTTCTTTCGTGGAAGAAACATGAGGCAAAGAAGCTAAACAAGATCTACTTACACTCTGGTCTAGTTCAGGCTCAAATTTTGGGCACAAAGCGAGTCAAGTGATATGATGTTGTGTTTACCTTCAATGATCTAATGGTGGATGTCACTGAGGCATGGGGTTACATGAAGGAAAGCCACGTACCAAAACTGCACCTTTTTTTACAAGCGCTTCTATAGGCCTTTGAAACTAGAATCCAGTGAAATGAAAACCACAGGCATCTCGTATAAATACCTGTCCTTTCTCACTGAGTGACATTAACTTTTCCTTTCAGAAGAAAGGTTTTATACTAATGGTAAAAACTTTTCAATTTGGTACAAATTATGCGGAAATGACATTCAGTGACTGCATCGATTGTCTTGGTGTCAGTAAAAAGACTGTTAATGTTACACTTTGATTATCGAATAAATTTTTCATCAACAGCATGTTTGTCACTTATATGCTATGCACAAAATTCAGTGAATTTAAAAACAGAATGGCAAGCAACCACATACACACAAAAGGAACAACATTGTTAAAAACAATTGTAATTTTACCAATGCAACAGAGTCCATAATTAGGGATACCAAGGACTGACTTTCTGAATTTAGTAAGTATAGGCTCTCCCGCGATATCCCCAGGCGACCGGCAGTGGCGCTGCGCACTACGACTCCGTTTCCGTCGTCTGCTTTACTGTGCGATGAAAAAAATTTCTTCATTTTTTAAAGAAAATGGAATCTGAGTGACGATGAAAAAACAGAAGCTGCTGGTAAGATTTGAATTTTAATCGAAGCTTTAATGAATCACTCAGAAACTCATAATTCTCTCTTTGTCAAACTTTAACTCAAAGACGATATCCAAAGCACTCGCGTCATTAATGCCAACACAAAAAACGGATTTGGTCTTTTGGGCAATTGAAGAATATTTTAAATACAACAAATTCGTTACGAACTGATTGCACAAAATATAAAAAGTGTAATAAGCATTACAAAAAGAAGTAGGTTTCGCGCGCAAACGCTGTGGACAATAAACAAGTAGGTCTCTTATAATCAATGTAGGAGTGAAATCGTGGTGGGGCAGTTGTAAAGCATGCGCTCTCTAACCCCTAGGTCGTGAGTTCGAGTCTGTGCAAACTGCAGTTGTTCATGTTTGACATGTTCTCCGTGTTTTTAAACTGCAGTTTTTCATGTTTGACATGTTCTCCGTGTTTTTGTTTTCTTTCGTTTTCTTTGCCTTTTTTTTCTTGGTTAATACTTCAGGAATCAAGGAAAATGCTTGATTTTTAGAGGAAAAAACAGAAAAATTTTCCCGACCTCCCCCCATTAGGTGCTATGCACATCTAATCGTGCTTTGCACAAATGTTTTCAGACAAAATGTTGGGCACCCTTTGTGATATCCTAGATCCGCCACTGGCATGGGCAGCGCACCATAGGGTGCGCCGCCCATGATATGTGCTGCTAGCCTATCATCCGGGTCCCGTGTGAGTTTCTGAAAAGAAACACTTAGTTCTACTGAATAAACCCATCAGTGGGGGTAACTGGTGAGGATAATATCACTGAACGATGTTGATAGACACTAATTGCTAAAAACTTGCCAAGTAACGTGATTATGTAGTCTCTCAATGGAAAGGCATAAAGCACACACGGGGCGTGAGGCTTCGGCACTGCACAGTTTTTGTCACTTGGTTGACCATGTTGACCGCAGTTCTCCACGCCTGTAGTAACCTTAGGTCTTTTGGGAATTTGTGACCACCTGTCGTAGATTTGCACTCGGGGAAAATAGCAACAATAAGGCTTAGTGCGACGACGTATTTTGGTAACAATCCCGTCTTTTTACCAGCTGCTCACTGGTTCCCTGCGTGCCGCTAGGTGGTAGCCAGCACGCGAATAGCCCTGCTCTGCGCGTTTTGTTGATTTGCGCAATATGCGGATGACGTCATCAAAAGCGGGGGAAATCCATATACTGCGCAGGCCCGTTTATGGATTCCTAAAACGCGCAACACTTTAGGAATCGTACCGATTTACGGGTAATAGAACAGGAAATGCTTCGTATGATAATAATTCGATGATAATAGTCCAAAATTATGCGTTTTACACTAATTAATAGATTTTGGTCGTATTTCCCGTATTTTTTCATAATTTCGTGATGCCCCT
>NMRA01000099.1:800888-861162 GCA_002633005.1 Phoronis australis | reverse complement strand
CCCTCCCCCCCCCCCCCCCAACTCAAAATCCTGGATCCGCCCCTGCAGCCCGGCTATAATGATCCGATAAAAATCGCCCGATCATGCTAAGTGTCGGGAAAGAACCCAATCAACCGAGCATTGCCCTATATGTGACTAAGGCATTTAACAATGAGCTAAAACTTGAAACATGATTTCCAAGTAGCCTATTTGCTCTATTCTAAACATTTGCTGTAACCTGTCTATGATAGTTACCCAGGGGTCTGTTTCACGTAGAGTATAATTGTATTATGACAAAATATCAGTCTACGGTTGGCTAAACTAGGTGTTCCAGAAAATCACCCTACGGCTAGTGACTAGGAAATCAATTCGAAGCCAAAAACAAAAATCCATAACCTGATCGGGAACATCAGTAGTACTGAAAGCCAAAGTCAAAAAATTGACTTTGGCGATAGATTCTTCGAGAAACAGGTCCCAGGGAAAACGAGCATTCAGCGTTTTTGCAAGAGTAAAGATGCAATAGTAAACAATACATTCTCCACCTGGACTAATTTGACGGCGGATTGACAATGACTTGCAAGTGGAAATTGCATTTTGACGTAACCATTGAACTGTAGCACAGAGATCAGTCGCAAAGCTACACTAAAAGTTTTAGAATAAATAAGCCCGTGCTGAAAATACGTCTCACTGAGCACTGAGCAGTCAATCATTCTTGACAATGTTATTAAAGGCGAAGGCAACCTTTTTTCATGTCACCTTTAGCAAAAATAAGGTCTGTTGATTGTCCCAGACATATTTTTCACTTAATTACAGCTTTTCGTAATTTAATTAATTTCTCGTCCTCTACTCCGGAAGTGAAGTTTTGGGAGGCAAGAATTTCGCGCCAATTTTTTTTCATACGGTCAGACGGTGAGAGCTGTCAAGTCAGTCATTGTTCTACCTCGGATGTGATAAGTTCGGTCGTCGTTTGCTACCCGCTCACGCAACGTACAAAGCAGTGGCAAGGATTTTCAGCAGTCAGATTGCGACAGAGATATGTACGCTGAATTGATAAAGGTCCCTGCGAAACAACGCCTGAAGAAGGGTTCCATACCGTCCCTGCTGATTCCCGGCAGTGCCCCGTCGCCATCCCCGATAAGTGCGTTTTTGAAGCGAGAAGCCTCGCGAGCTGTGGCCACTATAAACAGTGACTGGAGGCACTTTGTCATCTACTGTTATGCATGCCTCCGAACGTACCCCATAGCGTGCAATTCCAGGAACTAGCAGTGATTCCCCGTGTGCTGTTGTCTCTAGCCCAGAGCCTGTAAGCAGCCTTGCAACGATGTTGAGTAGTGGGAGTGAATACAGGCCCAGTTTGACACCCAGTGAAAAGTATAGTTCGCCATCCAATGAACAGATCGCTGAGCCTAAGTTTGATAAGTTTATTGAGGACTTGTATTGGAGCGTTAGAAGGTGCCACGTGTGTGACGAGGGAGTCGCACGGCGGCAGTTTGGGTGCTCAAGTCACCATCCACTGGGAGTGTGTCGCGGTACACTCGGGCAAGTGGGACAGCTCTTCCTCTGTACGTGAGACGATAATGAGTACATCTCGGTAGGCAGCAACAGCGTGGCATGTTGACTGACTCGTAAACAAGAGCAAACGACGACTGAACTTATCACCACCGAGGTAGAACAATGACTGACTCGACTGCTCTCACAGTCGGACTGTATGAAAAGAAATTGGCGAGAAATTCTTGCCTCCCAAAACGTCACTTCCGGAGTAGACGACGAGTAATTAATTAAATTACGAAAAGCTGTAAATAAGTGAAAAATATGTTTGGGATAATCAACGAACCCTATTTTTGCTAAAAATGACATGAAAAAAGGTTGCCTTCGCCTTTAAGTTGCTGACGGCGGCTCGCGACGACACCGTGTATGGCGGGGAAGCAGATGTTAATGAAAAATTCTTTGACAAAACGCGTGACATCAAATCTGGGCACAAAGGCAGAAAAATTCTTGAAGGATTCTCTCTGCGAGACTACGCATTGAACGGTTTGTGTACGGTGATGCGGACATTATGATAACGAAATTGATCAATGATTCATTACCCGAATGACCATAGAACATTCCCACTTGCAGGCCAGGAAATGAGTTCAAATGAGACCGAAGACCTGACGATAAAAAATTGTGAAAATACAAAGCGCATTAGCTACTCCAGTAAATCCCGTGTTTGGCCACCCGACGAGTCTATAAACCTCGCTGGAACTAATTGCGCATTCAGCCCTTCGATTAACCCTTCTCTTTTTCGTATAAATGTGCTGGTATATTTTCTTAACTTCTCGCATTATCAAGGTATATGAAGCAGCTTGGCAAGGGCAAGCGGTCTGCAGGCCTACTGGGCACCGGCGACACAAAAACGAACTTGTCTGGACGGAATCAATGCATTAGGTATAGGCTAGTGCGTGCAGCAACCTCAAGCCACACGAATTTCTCAATAGATGGAGCCGGCTGTAGCACTTGTCAACCGCGCCAAAGGGATGCGGATCTGAGAAGTTTCCACGTTTGTCCTCAAATTACTGAAATCTCGGGTTTGCGATCTAAACTGGCTTTATATTTTGCAAGTTTGCATTATTCGACTGATATGGTTAAAAAACTGTAGGAATGAGTAACGATCCAATTCCAAGTGTCAAATTCGGAACACGGCTCAATGGTAACGAAACTATGGCTAAGTGTAGGCTCTCCCGCTATATCCCAGGCGACCGGCAGTGGCGCTGCGCAATACGACTCATTTTCCGTCGTCTGCAAGGAAGAAAATTACTTCATTTTTTAAAGAAAGTGGAATCTGAGTAGAAGCTGCTAGTAAGATGTGAATTTTAATCGAAGCCTTAGTGAATCACTCAGAAACTCATAATTCTTTCTTTGTCAAACCTTAACTTTACAGACGATTTCCAAACCAATCGCGTCATTATTGCCAACACAAAAAACGGATTTAGTCTTTTGGGCAATTGAAGACTAATTTAAATACATCAAATTTGTTAAAAACTAATTGCACAAAACATAAAAAGTGTAATAAGCATTACAAAAAGAAGTAGGTTTCGCGCGCAAACGCTGTGGACCATAAACAAGTAGGTCTCTTACTATCAAATTGTCAGTGCGTGAAGTCGTGGTGGTGCAGTGGTATAGCACGTGCTCTCTATCTGCATGGTCGTGAGTTCGTGTCTGTGGTAATGGCACTTGTTCATGTTCAATACGTTCTTTTTTTTCCTTTTTCTTTGCCTTTTTTTTGGATAGTACTTCAGCAATCAAGGAAAATGCTTGATTTTTAGAGAAAAAAAACAGCCCCCTCCCGACCTCCCTCCATTCGGTGCTATGCGTATCTAATTGTGCTTTGCGCAAATGGTTTCGGACAAAATGTTGGCCCCCCTTGTGATATCCTGGATCCGCCACTGCGTAAAATAGGCAATTCGAAATGGCGCATTGCTAAGAGACTTGACTCATGACGGCGTTCTGTCGTTCAGCAACTTTTCCAGACGTGAGGGGTTCTGAACGTGCGATAACATCTGGCTCTTTTGTTAACTGCCAAGCACAGTCTTTTCTCCCGTATGACAACAAGCAGGCTAATTATCTGTCTCAGGCTTCAAAGGGTTACTGAAACCTAGCAGAATGGATTGTCTTAACTTCTCTTGTAGTTGGGTGATTTTGGTGATTCAAAAACATGATCGGCATTTGACAAGGAATTCAGAAATGCTATTGGTTTTTGTTCAAATATGTTATAACTTAACTTTCATTTTTAGCAACACTGTCCAGTCAGGCTAGAAACGATCTGATCGGAGATTAGAGCAATTATCGAACAAAAGAGAGCCGGCCCTCCAACCATAAATGCCAGAATGAAGTTAATCAGTCGTCTAAGATATTGGCTACAGGGTTGGTCTTCCCAACTTGTTGTTGGGCTATAGAATCGAATAATTTGGGAGCAACGGGAAAACGCCGTAATTATAGAGTTGCCAGCTCATTCCATGGTACGAACAAGACCGGTCTCCGGTGGATTCGAATATGGCGGAGACCACACGACAGGCTCTTTACAAAATATTTCATGTCTTCATAAATTTCGATTAAAATGCAGATACGTTTAAGTCATACCCAAAATAGAATGGAAAAATATGCAATACTCAACTCCCCAGGAATAATTCCCGGCAGATGACATCGCCAGTGACTCTGGGTATATCCTTGTTCCATTCCATATATGGGAATTTCACATTTTATCACTCCGTTGTACCAAACGAAATGCCCAAATTTAGCCAAATTCCTGTAAACTATCATAATTGTTACCTACTGCAAGGAGTGCATTGGGAATTAGGTGTTAGTGGCGGATCTACGTTTTCAGCAAGGGGGGGGCTTAGGATTCCCGCCAAGGTCGAATCCTAGGCGCGTGGCGCCGAGCGGGGAGAGGTCGGCAGGGGGGTTTCCCTTCCCGTGTAAGATATTTTTTGTTTTTGTAGCCAAATAGTGAAATTTCCATGCATCCTGGTAAGTTTCTGGCACTTAACATGTCTCTGGAGTTTTTCTTAAGATAATTAAAAACCCTTCTCGATTTCGTCACTTGGCTCATAAGTTTCGTGAAACCATATTGTGCACATCTGGGTATGAGTCACGCCACCAACAAAAATTTTTGTTCGAACATCTGCTTACACACACGTTTTTTAGCATACGAAAAGTCGTATACCAAAAAGTGTGGTGTGTATACAGGGGTTTAGACAATTTCCAAATATNTTTTTTTTAATTTTTGGGTCCTGGCCCGAGGGGGGGTTTAAACCCCCTGAACCCCCCCGTAGATCCGCCACTGGGTGGGCCATTTTGAAAAGCCCGCTTCTCGCCAACTCTTCGCGAATCTTCTTAAAATTTCTCAGCGAGACAAAGCCAAACCGAAGAACAATCATGACATTACAGCGTTCTGTCTTTCAGTAACTTTTCCAGACGTGAGGGGTACTGAACGTGCGATAACATCTGGCTCTTTTGTTAACTGCCCAGCTCAGTCTTTTGTCTCGTATGATAACAAGCAGGCCAATTATCTCCCAGGCTTCAATGGAAACGTATGGTGGTTGCACACTATTACCGAACGCCTATTTTGGACACAATACTAGATTGTCTTAACTCCTGATGTAGTTGGGCGATTTTGTGATTCAAAAACGGAACATGATCAGCATTTGACGAGGAATTCAGAAATGCTATTGGTTTAAGCTCAAATATGTTACAACTTAACTTTCATTTTTATCAGCCCAGCCCAGTCGGGCTAGATACGATCGGAGATTAGAGCAATTATCGAGCAAAAGAGCGCAGGCCCTCCAACCATTAATGCCAGAATGGAGTTATTCGGTCGTGTAAGATATTGGCTACGGGGGTAAACTTCCCAACTTGTTGTTAAGCTATAGAATGGAACAAGTTGGGAGAAACGGGATGTCGCCCTCATGAGGTTTGACAGATACAAAGATAGATACAAAATGACAAAACGGCCAGAGCACTTGTTGGAATCTGCTCAAAACTGGTAGCTGCTATCATCTTCAAAATGGAATGTTTACTATAGGCTGTTACAGTAAAATCCACCAAAATCGACGGGAACCAGACAATGCATTGCCGTCACATTCAACTGTGTCAAAGATGGAGTCCATCAATCAGTTCTCGAGATGTCATCCTGAAACGCCCTTTTTCCGCAAAATACTAAAAAGGACCCTTTTCAAAACCTAAATGGCCACGAGGGTACTGCAGAGGTCGAATACGTCCAAAAATTAACTTGTGCTGGCGCAACGGCATCACATAATTATTGTCATTAAAATCTGTCAATAAGTTCTCTAGATCGCCACTCCGCATCCCCAAAAACATTTTAAAGCCCAGCCTCTAGCGCCAGGGCAGATTAAAAAGTGGCATGAACCGCTCTAATGATACACTATAACCGTGTACCAAATTTAATCAAAATAGGCCCAAAAGTTTTTGATATGTCCAGCACACAATGGCCATTAGGGGGTGCTACTGAGGTTGAATTTGCACGAAAATTGACTGGTCCTGGCACATTGCCGTCACATACCCCTGTGTCAAGTTTCATTGAAATCCACTAACAATCGGCTCTGACACCAACATCGGAAACGCTCTTCCTCCCCAAAATAGTGAGAAGTGCCTAACTGATACCAAAACGGCCACTAGAAGGTACCGGAAAGTCTGTCTGAAAATTGATTGATGCCAGCAGGTTGTTGTCACATACCTCTATGTCAGGCTTCATTAAAATCTGTCCATGCTCAAAAGTACTTGTGGAGACCAAAATGGACACTAGCGAAGAAAATAAACTGAAGCGGGCACATTATTGTCTCGTACCTCTGTGTCAAGTTTCATTAAATTTCATCCATCAGTTCTTTCTAGATCATCCAGAGACAACCTTCACCCAAAAATATTTATAGCAACACCCCTCTGGCCCTGGGTGGTTGGTCAGGTTGAAAAGTGGCGTGCATTATCCTAGAGATGCCCTACACCTTGCCATAAAAAGGCTATAACACAAGTATAAAGTTTAACAGAATTGACTAAAGATTTGCTGGCCGGTGGTCGTTCTTTAATTTGCCATGACAGCTTACAGGCAAAAATATCCAGATTTGCGGGGCATTTCAATCAGACAAACTTGATTGCTTGCATCCACTGTCTTTGTTTGTCTAAAGCTGCATCACCTAATCTAGCAGGCAAAACGATAGTCAATTCAGTGACTGGCGGTTCAATCCCTCGCACCAAGTTTGATGTGTCTGCTTCAAGTCAAAGTGTAAGGTACCAGCAATGAGATGTTGAACCACAAAACGCTGACCAATAAGTTATTTAATTCACCAATAACTGAGCAAGGAATCTTCAAAATTTTATATATTTACCCATCGGCTTTCTGGTTGGTAACATGAACATTTGATTAAGCATTCATCGACAGAAGGTGAAATTACACTTGAATTATCAGCCACGATTAGACAACTTGTTCAGCAACATTTCCAAACAATTCAAATGGCTAATTTAACATTTGCTGTTTCCAACTAAATGTCTCATAACTTCCTGATCTGAAACTTGATATAAAGGGGGTCACTCCTCAAAATGATATCTTCACTCTGATAAGCCCTCACCGTTACCAAAGTCCCCACACTGACCAGGTAAAGGAACAGGTTCCCACACTGACCAGTTAAAGGAACAGGTTCCTACACTGACCAGTCAAAGGAACAGGTTCCTACACTGACCAGTTAAAGGGACACAAGCGGTTAAAGGGATTATTCTTGGCAAAAAATTTATGAAGAGGAATTTGACGGAAAAGATAATAATGAAACAAGCAAGCCTCGGAATTTTGATGAAATTTCCATGAGGTTTTGCCCACGTCATAAACCTGAGATTTGTGTAGGATTCTCTATTTACATATCTATACTCATGCTTTAGCTAAAACAATGACACGAGCGAGTGTAAACAATGTATAACAAGAGTATTCTGTTTACCACCACAAAGGAAGTTTACAACATGAAAACATGATGCACGGTTTGATCCATGTTTAGAGTTTTGCTCAGGGTTAACCTGGCTTGTATTTTGAATTACAATGAAATGTATTGCACCTGAAGATATTTCAAGGCTATGTAGGACCCTAGAAAAAAATCCAAATTTGGCTAACTTTGAAAATCATATCACAGGAATGGCTGATCACATTCATATGAAACTTTCCAATACTATGCTTTACGCATTAATAGGCGAAACGCTCTTAGAAATTATTTTGCATCAAAAAAAATCAGACTCACGATTTTCAGGAAAAAAAATTTCAAGTTGTATCAAACGAATACAAAATAATATTTTAGATAAGAGCAACGCGGTGTGCTGAAATGCGCTCACGAAGGCACCGCAAACAGTGTGCTTCCACGGGTGTTTATTTGTATCACAGAAATGACTATTAGATGGCGCAAAATAAGTCGAATCCATCCAAAAACGGAATTATTGTCATCTCTTCTTTAATAGATAGCTATTTAATAAATATAAAAATCTTCGGAGAAACAGAGGAAAACAGAAAAAATGAAGTAGCTGCTAGGGGCTACGGGCACAAAAAACTGCCACTAGGAGGTGCCACAGTAGTTGAAGTCATCGGAAAATCTTCGTCAGTTGTCTACTTCACAGTAGGAACATATGTGCCAATTTTCACAATCATCCTTAAAGTGGTTTGGTTGACAGAGGTGTGGATGCAAAAAACAGATTCGAAAACAGTAAAAATGGCCACCAGGTGGCGCAAAATACCCCAAATCCATCCAAAAACAGGGAGATAGCGTCATCTCACTAATAAATGCCTAACTGCCAAATACTATGAAAATCCCTTGAGGACCTCCGAAGATACAGATGTAAAGGTAAAAAATAAAATTGCCACTAGGGGGCATATCTGTAGGCGGATAAGTCCGAAATTCGTCGTCACCTTCATAGAAACACATCTGCCAAATCTCATCGAGGTTTTGTGAGGGTTTAGCAGATACAGTTCCGGATGCCCAGACAGATAACGGCAATATGCACCCATATATAAATATGTGGGCGCATAAAAACTGTAACAGCGTTTTGAGATCTCATCCTGAACACCGACATCCAGTAAAATTTGATCTTGTTATTGATACTCTTGTTTTGCCATCAATGTACATACCTTTCTTTTTGGTAAATTTCACTAAAAACATACTCAATAAACGGCAGATTGGTAAAAAGTGAAATATTAAATTCTACAGAGTTTTTACTAACCTTGTAGTTAAAATCTAGTTTTGTAGATATTTGGCAAAATTTGAAAATTTGTCAATAAGGTTCTACATAACCTTAACTACCTGGAATGGTTCGGTTGCTATCCACCAAACATTATGTAACTAAGGACACCACTATCATAACAATTCTTTAAGAAGTTCATTGAAATCCACCACAAACCAACGGGCCTCTTTCTGAACTTTTTCCCGCACAACGTTTCCTCCGAAGCCAATGAATGCGTCAGCAGGAGGGCTTGCCTCTAGGTCCGTAGCACCATCGCCGATGAAAATGAGGTTCTTGTAACCGTGACGATCCTTCAGTATCTGAGCCACTCTGGCCTTGCCCCCTGACTCAGAGGTCGGCTGGTCAAGGTCAAAACCAGCATAGTCTCCTGCAGACAGAACAAGAGCAACGCGAAGAGTTGAAATGCGCCCACCACTACACTGCAAAAGGTATGTTTCTCAGTGTGGTAACTGGTATCATAAAAATGGCCACTATATGGTATAGAATTTGTTGAAACCTGTCTGTGAAGTGGGAGGCACTGACATCTCTCCAAAAACAATTTGCCATTCATGAAAATACAGAAAGGAACTAAAAACAGATGTAAACGTAACAAACCTCATTCCACTAACAGGTAGAGCGGTAATTGGATCCATCAATTAGATGTCTTGTTAAAGGGAATACAATTATCGAATTCCATAAAGGTCCGTTACCACGTTAAGGAGACGGCCACAGCAACAAAAAATTCTACTAGGAGACGCTTCAGTAGTTGGACCCATCAAAGTTTTTATCATAAAAACGGGAATCTGATTTCCGAGTTAAAAAAGTCAAACGCCAAACGGCAAGTTATTTTACAGAATGTTTTTGACTTCAGCCCAGACGGGTGTATGTTTAAATTGGCTAAAGACGAGAATTGTCTATAAATAATATGAACAAATAAGCTATTTTGACCAATGGGGGCTAGAGATTCTGATTGATGCAGCATCGGTTATGCGAAGTTGGACGATATTGTTCCCCTTTTTTGACTTCTTTAGAAACTAAGAAGCTTTCGAAAAGTATATCAGATTTCTCTAGTGTTGAGAAATATGAATACACTAAATTGGATGCTTTCACTGTAATGATTGGATTTAGTGGGTACGGGTTGAAGACAATGAATGTTTTTTTCACTCTAGCTAAGACAGGTTTTTCACCCCCTATGCAGAACCAATTACCATCTATTGCAATTTTTAAAGTTGAATTAACTTATTATTTAAAAAAGCTTAAATAAATTTTCATGAAAAAATGGAAACAAAGAATATTATGAAAACAAATGGCAGGTTTTTAATAAGTCTCTGGCGATGAAATTTAATACTGAAAGCAGTTTGTGTGCCTGTGGTCAGTCGATTATAAATTGTGACAGGAATTTATGTTTCAAAAAATAAATCAGTTGATTCCACTCTCTCACTCACCATTGTCGTCAAACAACAGTTTGTTGGCAAATATGTTATCCGGGGGAATTCCCAACTGATTACCCGCTGGTTCTATGATGGACCTGAATCCTCCAGACACCAGGTACATATTCACTCCTTTGGCCAAAAGCTGGCTAGCCAGTTGTCTGCAATATAAACACATTTGGCGTTAAAGCCCCATGCAGCATCAATTCGGAGATCATGGACAAAATGAAACAAAATATTTTTTTTTTCAAAGGCTGGTTACTTAACTGCAAAAAGAAAACTTATAAAAAAAATTTACAACATGTACACTACAAACCATGCTGATGTCACCATGCAACATTGGGCTGAAACAACCACAATGAGACAGTTGCAAAACTTGCCGACAAACTGCATTCATGCGGCTTACGCAACGCTCACCCTACAAAATTTCCAAATTTTCATTCTAGACAACCAGGCCCAGCTTAAGGCCCAGTGTCATTTTATGCGATCAAAATGTTCTTGGAAGCACCAGTATCTTTGTGAAAGTCTGTCTCCTGCAGGACTTAGCTCCCACGACATACAAGACTCGCCGACTTTCAACAACCAGGCAGAGACCACAGGTTTAATGCACCGTTTTCCAAAACACCGTCAGAAATTGCTTTTAAAACGAACAACTTTTGCAAGGACAACTATCAAAAGTAGGACTTATATGAAAAAAACTCAAAGGTTGCATGAAATGAAAATGAAATAATTTAGAAAATTTAACATTTTTTTTGAGATTTTATCTTGAGCAAAACTTGGTCAAAAGATGCCATTGCTTTGCTATGAACAAATCTTTCTTTTTTGTTTGAGATTTTACTGAAAAGACATAGTTACCAGACGCAATCACTGACTTACAAGTGTAAAGTCAAAAATCCAATTCTACAGGTTTATTACTTTCAGAAAATATGTAATTTTAAAGAATTGAGTTTCATAGATATTTTGGTAGAATGCGTAGACTTCTCCATGAGGCCCTACATAACATTGAACACTCGGCATAAACCCGAATGAGGCGATACAAGCTATCACGTAAACAAAAAGAAAAAGAAACAAAAAGATCACAGCACAAGACTTTCAAGTCAAACTGCAGACCTGAAAAAAGTAACTGGTCCTAGGATTTAGCATTAGGGCCAGCTGTTCAGGGAAAGCACTGGGGATAATTATCTCTTATCTGATTTTGTATACCTGTCTCTATTGTGCCTGCATTGACTTTCATAATAAAGGTCTTTTGTGAATATATTTACACTGTAGGCTTGGATAACCATAGGTATTCCTCTGCCTGTTACTAAAGACCAAGCTACACCAGCAGGGAAAGCACTACTTTCAGCCAAGCTTAGATACCTATGCCTATTTCAGTTAGCAGTGTTTTGTCCGTAATGTAAATGTAACTCTTCATTTCGCTCTGACGACATGAGGCACGCTTAAGAGAAGATGACGGCTGTTGGAAGTTTAAACATTTGAAACATACATAGCAAAAGGATGTTTTACGAATCCATAATCATAGCTGGGGCCATAACAGAACATTATTTTTTTAAACTTAGTTTGGTTTCTTACTATGAAGAGGCCATCTTTCTTATAGTGTTAAAATTCTTTTTGAATTCAAGTTCGTACGCCACATGATGCATCATCTGAGCTGAGCCTCAGAACTCCCGATAACAGATAAATAAATAACTGTTATCAATTAGGGACACTCCAGATTTAAAATACGTAGGACCTGTCTACACTTCTTACAGTTCTCTGATCCCGTTAGTAGACTGAACCAATCGTGAGTAACAGCGCACTTCACTTTCAGGCGTAACAGTACATTCTAACTTACTCAGGAGCATGAACAAAAAACAACATTTTGCGTCTCCAAACGGGAAACTTTGTAGAGTATCCTTAAATGAGGTATTCACCAAAATGGAGTTGAGAAGTAATAATACAAAAAGTATTTTCCTTAACTCAGGTTCGGATGGTGGATACATCTAGACAACATTCTGGTTTCATTGTCATGTTCGCATTTGGATGAATTCTCAGCTCTTGTAATTGGTTTTCTATAAATAAACTCATAGAAATGGATTTAAATCTTTTATTTACATATACTGTGACTCAAAACGCACCACTTGGGTACTGATCACAGACGCCATCAAAACAATGTGACCTGACAAATCAAAAACACGGTTTCAATACATATCATGCAAAAATAATCATACCCTAAAAATTTACGAATTTAGGACAGTCTCCCGAATTTTGGACACCTAAATCCAACCCTAAACTGATTTTTTTATTCTGAAATTTGGAAAATGGTTGAATTTGGCATTCACCACTATTTCTCAAATTTCGGACACGTCGATTTTAGCGGAATTAGCCATAATTCTCACATTTCGTACAGTGCGCTTTTCCGCATGATCGGGGATGGAAATCTTGAAGTTCATCAAACAACGGAGTTACACATCGTTTAAAACTGATGCCGGTGTAATGTATTGACTGATGTCGCAGTCTATAGTTATCGATGTGGATCGCGTTTCCTTGACAGTCGTATTAACGGACTCGAAACATTTGCCATGAAGGTTGATCGCGGTTTCATTATGCAAATAAACTGTATGTTCTCCGACTTTCGAGTAATCGTCACAGTATCACGCTTTTTATTTGAATTAACAACTAGTTAATAAGCAGCAGTGAGGAGACCATTGTGTTACCAAGTCAGATTTCGTATTCACCGCTTCAATTTATTTTCTGTGAACCTGCAGCCCGCTTACCTTCCTCCCGGCGCCCCGACCTTCGCTTTGCCATGAGCCCGAATCGGCGAATTTGTTCAGTGTCAAGTTAAAACAAACTTTGTGAAATGCAAAAATCCACGTTCCATCACTTTCACGGACCGTTTGGTCACCCATTGTGTGTAATTTGTAAAATGAAAAAGGGGCCCATAGCGGAGATCGATATAAATCCGCCTATACGCATAAAATATCAATTGAATTTATTCACGAGCGGACGGCACTGCTATCGGACAGGAGTGAACACAGGACTGATAAAATTCCAACAGCAGTACCGGGAATGCAAGGGCCGACATTATCAGGACAAACCACTTTTATCATATTAAAGCATAATTAGCGTATAAGAATCTAACGCACTTGTAGCCGGCTACGTGAACAGTCACTTGCGCGTGGTCATGTTTTGCAATTAGACCTACGTACGCTCTACCTCCGTTAAATTGTGATCTGGCCTACTGCTATGTTTCAGAATAACAATTCCAAACTTTTATTTATTGAACATACATCAGTCGCATAAAGCAACAGCTCTATAATTGTCAAATAAATGCCCGGATATGTAATCGAGCTAAGACCATTGGGATCTTACTTATATGTAGCTCATTGGCGGCAACGCTATTTCGCTGGTGTGTTTGAATGACAGGTGACTCATAAGTATGTCACACGCGCTGCCCCAGAAACAAACCAGGGTATTATATACATATATTAGCTGTAGTCGCGTCGTTTGTGTTTGGTTTGCGGACAGTTAACATGAAGACGGTGAGCAACAATGGATAATGCGAATGATCAGTCAAGGCTTGTTACATGGCAAATACATGTATATAATATTATTTCTTATCACAAAGTTTGGTGAGTCGATTCTGTTCAGAGTCAGTAACATCGCTGTTTATGATCGTGTGAGTGCATTTCTTGTCAACAATAACGATCACAAATATGCGCGCAAGTTCAAACTGTCTAAAACCGCAAATCGAAAAGTTGTCGGCCCCTGAACCCATAAATTTTGCACACCATCAATTTTGCTGAATTTCTTATATTTCACGAATTTTGGACGGCCAATATTGTCTGTTTCTAATATTTCGGACAGGTTCTGACATCAGAAGAAAGTGCTCGACGCTGAAATTTATTACTCGGTTATCAATGCATGTTGGAAATAGTTCTCAACGAATTGAAATTGAGCAACATTCTTTCAATTACTTGGCAAATAAATGAAGAGAAGGATGTTCATAGAGTATAAATAAATGGTCTGAATGGAGAATGTCCACATTTGAAACGTTTATTGACAAAACTGAACAAATGATTCAAGCCGTGTAACATGCGTATTAATGCCTCATATGCTAAATGGTCTGTTTCTCGGCAAGTTGTTCATCAATTTTTGCCGTTCGACAACTGTATATGATCGATTTTAATCAAGAATTTGTAAAATGGAACTAAATTTTTTAACAGATGACTAAATAGTTATACATGTGAATTTTATTGTGATGTCTTCTCAAGGCCTTGTTAATGATTACGTAACACTGCACAAGCGATTTGTGCGGTTGGCTGGCTCACTATAGAGCTATTGCTAGGAAGCCTTTGTCATGAGGGAGAGCAGGCAACTGGGGAAGGGAAGTGGTTGCTCTCTGAGCCCCGTGACCCTCATGTTTTTGTAGTCAAAATTGAACACTTCCCATTCTACTTTTAATCCAACTCAAGACCAGTGTCTATTATTCTATATCAGGGTTTGCATGGATGACTGTCTAATACTGCTTTGCACTTGACCATCCAGAATCAAAGCACCCAAAATTCCATGCTATTACTTGAGTTTGGAGCTCAAATTTAGGGTCATCAAGTGTGAACTTGGATTAGACACTCATTTACCAAAGCCATAATATTGGCGAGCACAGAATAATAGACGCTTATTTCGAGTTTGCACAAAATTAGGATGAGAAATGTGAAAAATAATTCTGAGTTGAATTAGAGGTCAAAGGTTAGACCCTGGGACCTGGTCATGTGACGCCAAAGGCAGTGTTACCACTTAGCTGTAGAGCGAAGTACAAGAAAACAAGGCTCTGTGGTGTTGCACAATGTTTTTTGAATGCCACATGACACATCTGGAAGGTCAGCATCAAATACCAACAGTGACTTACGCTTTACCGTACGTGAAATGCAAACAGTGGTGATTACAACAATAACAACACAGTCTACACAGCCTCACTCTTTGGATAACACATCATTTTATCTGGAAGGCCAACAACAGTCATCAATACTAAATCAAGTGTCATCTAAAACATGGGTGTAACTACACTGATCAGATAGCGCATGAACTCCATCTAGTGGACAACACAATACACGAACTTGATAATAAGCAACTTACCTCATACCAGGGGTGAACTTGGGTGGGTTGGTCCTGATAAACTGTTCCACTTTTTGTCGTGAGGGCTGAACGATGTTCAGCCTTGCTTTCAGTGCATCGCGAAACGTCACTGACCCTCCCATGGCTTTGATTGTCCTAAAGCATGCAAGGAGAACAAGAAAGGAAGACATTATACCGAGAAGAGCATCTCATTTCTATAGAGCATACATTGCCAAGAAAGTCTACAGTAGCGACTAACATCCATTTTAAGTATGTCAGTACTCGCCTGGGGTTTCTCATTATTGTTAGTTACTTGAAACTAAGAAAAGGTAGGGAAAGTGTGTCTTAACCATCACAAAAAGTGGAAAAAAACTTCGCAGCCAATCACGAGAACAGCACATTAGTTATGCAGTTCTGATGATTTTGCAATTTTGAGAGAGAGGGAGGGAGGGAGGGAGGGAGGGAGGGAGGGAGGGATGGACGGTTGGAGCCGGGAGGGAGGGATCGAGGGAGAGGGAGAGAGAGGGAGAGAGAGAGAGAGAGAGAAACATTTATATCTACATTAATTTATAATAATACAATGATTAAAAATTCGATTTAAATTAGGAGGCCTTCTTATTGACCGCTAATAAGAAGGTCCCCTGTACAAAATAAATGAATGGAAATGCAAAAATCAGTAGGAATAGATGTGGAAGCCATATATTCCGTAAAAAAGTGACAATTTTCCAGCATTTTGTTCCAGAAATATTACCTATTTGCAGGGTGCTCAGACAGTTGAATTCTTAAGTGTGATGAACCACAGTTTAAGCATACAGCTGAAGTCTCAAGCAGCCATTATTTTCAGGCAGAGCAGTTTTGTTGCTCATAAATCTAGAGGTGGCTGGTTATCATTCATAGGCACATACAGACTACATAAAATAAAAGTATTACGAACTGGGCTGAAGGGCATAAGTTCACAGTTTAAACTACTTTTGCATAGTCCGCATGCAATTAGTGTTTGAGAACAGAAATGCTATATGACAATGGGTTGTCTAGACGCAACGCTGAATGATAGCGGTAGCCTATGGAAACACAATATTCATGTCACGACATCTACTATACTACCATTGCTTTACTTGCTCTCCAACACCGCAGAAAGAAGCTAGTTCATCAAGACCTTCATCAATGACCACAGTTGAGTCATAATCGAAGCACACCGCATCGGCTGAGCGCCATATTCTCTTAACACTGTCTTGATCCATCACTAGTTTTTCTGTGACATGGAAAACTTAAAATATGATAAGTTAAAATATATCACAAAGTCACTTTAATGAATGACATAATATGTCACAAATAGGGATGACCATTCACTGCTTAAGATATACACACACGCAGAAGAGTTATAACCAAAATTGAAGTAAAAGTTCAAAGACTGGGTGTACTGTGATTTCAAGTTCACACTACCATGAATGCGGCTATTTGCATATCTGGTCTGCTGTGAATTTGTGAAACAAAAAAGTCCAAATAATTAGTGAACACAAATGGAAATTAGGATCACAAGGCTGGGGAACTTAGTGGCAAGAGGGAAAATATTGGAGGTGCCCATGGGATGATGGCAACCAAGGAAAGAACAAAATCTATCATGTTCCGGGAAATTTTAACGCTTCATTTTGCCATTTATGAGATGGATAGAAAACTAAAATTTATTCTCGCATAAAAGTTGGTTTTACAATATTCCTAACAACGATTCCATTGCCAACTCAACTCAGTTGTTAGTGAAAGAAATTACCAAATAATACAATTCCACATTGCACAGTCCGTAGACATTCTTAGTTGGATCAATGGATGGTGTGAGACTAGAGTTTGTCTAAGCACTACATCCAAGATTTTCCCACAGAGTGACACACCTTGGCTGCCAATAGAAGTTGTCCCATACTGCTCCAACTATAACCTGCACTTGATGATCCCACCATTAAACCTAATAAAGTTCGAGTATGCATGAACTCGAAATTTGGCACTTTGCTGTCATTCTTGGCTTGCAGAATGCAGGCCATGTCTCCCGACTAGTCAAGTGATTAGTACTAGTCATTAGGACCAATTTCCGAGGTTGCTAGCCACTTTAGCACTTAATTAATGGAGCAAAGTGTAAAATTTTTAGTATTAGCCAGAAGCTAGTCAACAACAAAGTGTCTAATGCATTGTTCAAAGGAACTTTTAGACAAACCCCTCTGCTTGAAGAACACGCCGACACTTCGCCACATGAAAGCGCTACCTCGTGTCGTGATGAGACAAGTCAGCCACAGCGCACAATGGCCAGGGCAATGAGCTGTGATAACGGTATCTGGTTCTATATCTCATTGGGCCAGGGACCGCCCCCCTCATGCAATTAACACTCCTCAAGCGTGACGAATTCAATCTAATTTTACACCGGAAGTGCTTAAAAAGATTTTTGTCCCAACATGGTCATGTGAACAAAAACAACAACAAAGACGGAAAGAGCGGGTCAGGAGCAGTGAATGAAACAAAGAAGACGAAAAGTCAGGCAAAGTTGAATAGCAATCGCCAGTGAAATCGTTACAGGCGTTTGTTACAATTATCACTAATTATTATTAAAGAGTGCGTCTACTTCAGTTTAGTAACTTGTTTAGTTGCTTTTCTGACAGCGGTTTTGTTGCGACGAATCCATTTGTCAGCTGACCACTAGGCAAAACACATTTGCTGTCTGGAAANTATCTTTAGGCAAGCGAAACAAAGTATTTTGTAAGCACCAGATGACACAGTGGCATTACAGTCAACCGTGTTATTATGCTGTATTTGAGCGCCTTCCAGAAGGTGGCGCTACTTGTAACGCTGTGACTATTTAGGTCATAAGTCGGAGATCTTAGGTATCTATAAAATCTTTGGCGGTGTGTCCCGATTCAACTATCATCGGGTATTTCCGTAATGCTGTCTGGTTTCTGATTGGTCAACACTGACCAGCCTTCGCCCGTAAACAATATGGCGAGAGATCGTAGGTTTCTGGCTCTGAGTTGTCGCAGATTTTTCGCCCAAAACTATACTGATGAGTGCTGTAGCAGTGTTGAGAATGACTCGTAGTGACACTTTTATGACCGACGAACCTGAAAATATTTCCGTTGCTGATTTGTCGAGGCGCAAAAAATGTTTAGACATCGACGACAGCAAGACAATTCACAGCGGAAATTTCATGGTGACTCGAGTACATGGCGAAGAAGACGAAGAGGACGATGAAACTGAAGTAGAAACGGCGTTAAGCCCAGCCGATGTTAAGAAAGAAGGATTTGACTTTGATAGTGCTATACAAGAGACTTCACAAGAGTACCACTTTGGACATAATATCTCCATAGATGGATCCCTAACAAAACTTTTCCAGTGCATGACTCTGGCGTACAGGTGAGTCGGCCAGTTAGGTAACCAGCCAGCTAGCTGTTTGAAGACTGGAGTCAAAATACAGCTAGAAATTGCTGGATATTAATGTCACATAGACCTTGAAATTTTATGTCGCCTGGGTAGTTCTGCTCGTCAGCTCATTGTGTAACTTATATCAACAGATGGGATGCATGCCAAATCTTACTCAACTGCATGTAGTGCACACTCACTGTGCCCATTGCAGCTGATTAAATGAAAACAATCTAATAAACATTATTTTCTGAATTAAATAAGAAAGAAAAGTCTGTCGTTGACATGATAGTAGTGTGCTTGTTACATTCGCATTTTCTAAATATTTTGTGACATGTTTCGGGAAATTCGCCGAAAAAAATTTGCTTATGAATTTCTTTTGCTAGTTATATTTTAAAAATTATAACAAAATCAAACCAACTTTGGTTATTTGTTGTGAACTGTATGAAACCTTGTAGAAAAACAACTGGTTACTGAATTGGCAAAAAAGAAATTTGTCAAAAGGTGACGCTCCATTTCATGGTGCTCAAATTTTTCCCATCATCAGAGCTCAAACTTGATCTTTCAACTTGTGAATATCAAATGTACAACATTAATTCAGTTATGGAAAGGGTGATAGTGCCACAAAGTAGAATTTATGAAGCATGCCACCTGGACCAGTGTATGAATATAGGTATTTTACACTCTCTTGTTTTCAGTTTCATATCTGCGTCGGAAATTTTTTGGCAAACTATGTTTGTCGTGTTTTTTCCATTTTTTTTCTCATAACAAGGCACGTATATAATCTCATTAATATGCACACATAAAGTTTATGGTATTTATATATGAATTTTATGGAAGAACTTGTTTGCTCTGAAAGAGTTTCCTGGTTCCAACAACATACATGTATCATTTCCACCTCTAAGGCTTTTGCAATGAGTAAAACTAAAGTCCAAGCTTAGTCCTTGTTCTAGTTTTATGTCTTTTGTGCGTCATCCTTCATGTATTCCTTCATGTGTTCCAGTGGCGGCTCACAGTTTGTTAAGGTTACTGTCATTGTTTTAGCCTGTTATCATCTGAAATTCTTGTCACTAGGAGTGTGTTCTTAGTATGTTGAAATCTTACCAATTTACTGTAGGACGCAGTATGGCGAACAAGTGACATTTTCTTTCCTTACTTTTCGTTTAACAGCATCAAATTAATGCTTTACCATGTTCAACTTTTATACATCTACCATCAGAAAGACATTGCGGAAAATTGTGGACAGTGCTAAAAAAACATGGAGAATGAAATAATGAGTAATTTGGTTCTCATTATGTGGAGTTTGAAATGTTCAGGTAGATACTTTACTGAATTAATAGATATTGCTTCTGATTAGTTGCTCTTTTGTTCAGCTTTGCTGCAGGTGCATTTAGTGTTGAGTTTTTGTGAAAAGATTTTCAAATGGTTCAGCTGAAATTGTGATTATGTGAACTTGTGATTATGTAAGGGCAGTGCTGGACTTTGGACTCTGGGTCAGTTACTGTTTTGATTGCAGTGGTGTCCTTATTCAGACTACTTCCTGTAATCTATGGCATTATGTTTTTATGGTTTCTGAAAAACATACAGTAAGCATATGTATCAGAAAGTTGTAATACAATCTGTACGAAGCCTTTTTATTTCAGTTTTAATCAACTATCAGTTATAGGTGTTCACTGGGCCACATTCAGTACATGATAAATTAATGTTTGTAGACATGCTTCACAATCTATAGTGCCGTCCACACACGCACGCACCCACGCACACACGCACACACGCACACACACACACACACACACACACACACACACAACTTGTTCTAGGGTAATTGGAGCCGCTTGTAATCGCTGTGTGGCCACAAAAGTAGGGTACGGCGGAAATAATTATGAACTGCGGTTACATACGGACGGGTTTTCTTAGGCACGTCATAAGTTGGCATTAGGTGTTCATTGTTATGCGCAAAGCGACAACTTCCACCTTACCCTAGTTGCCGAATATATGTGTGTGTGGACGCTCCACTCAAAAGCGGGTTAAGTTGCACAAGTGGAAGTTGTTCTAGGGTAGGCTATGTGTGGACGGGATTTAACACTTAGCAAATCCAAATAGCGCTGGAGTCATCTTAATTGACCTTCAAATATTATGTAGGTTATGGATTGAATTACGAGAATTCTACTACATTTGCCTGTAATCATTTTCTGGCAAGCACACTGAAGTTCTTCAACAAGTGTGTGATGCTACTGAGTCTCATATATTTATGGTAAAATTGTGACTACAGCAATTCTTTAATTTTTGCGCATTAAAATAATCACTAAAAGTGTCATTCATCATTGTTTTCATGGCTGATTACCTTGAGACAAATAATGGAAACTCAACCAAATGTTTGACATCTGCTCTATACAAACAAGCTAACACCTGACAAAAAATTCTTGATGTTTATTTGCGTTTAATAATTTAAAATTTGAAGTGTTAAATAGGCAAAGGATTGCTGTAAATTTGTCATTTTTCATTTTTGTAAGTTTTGATACCACATATGTTGAATGTAAACATTGCCCTGCCATGTTTTGTCCTTAACTGAATAACGTTACGCGGCACTGTTAATGTGGGTGACGCTGTGGGATTGATTGAAACCCGTGTTTGTCTAGAGTAGTTATTCATTATGAACCAATAACCGTGGCTAACACATCATTGGTAATATTTGTCATATTCGTGATAGTTGTCACATACGTGGTGGCCACAACTTTGTTGTGTGCATCTAGGTCATCCTCCAATTCCAGGGTCTTGTTGTGTTAATTGGGTTGTAGCTAAAGTAATTGTTTTGAATAAAATAGACACATGTCGAGAAATAACATGTTTTAGAAAGTCAACAATCTGTTGTACTTGTAGTAGTGTATGACCAAGATGTCATGTCCAAATTGATGTATTTTTTATGTACGCTACGAAATTCAGTTTTCTTATCTCAGTTTTTCAAATCCAAGTGTTGTCCACATTACAGAGTTACCCCAGAACAACTGGTTACTTCTGGTACAAGTTGTCGCTAGGTTTGTTAGTAGTGTGGAAAGTGTTTGGTTCATGTTCTGGTCTGACACATGTTGTCAAAGGACATTTTCCTTGCATGGTTTAGCTTGCATGCATGGTTGACAGAGTTCATAATTTGTGTAGCTGGGATGTACATGCATCATTTTTTGCCTTACCAACCGGGGCTTTTAAAGTCTGTCTTTTCCTTTTATTTGTGCAGTGGGGGTTTCTTAAAAATTATGGGCATACCCAATGATATTGCATTTTAAAAATGAAAAATTTACATTTTGTTTTGTCCAAAATGGGATGTTATTACAGTGTGTACCTGTATCAGCTCGGAAGTCGGAGATGGAGTTGACAAGGTACCTAAACTACACGGTCAACGGACTCATAAACACGGGCACGGACGCATGGACACGACTCACTGACCTGCAAACACCGTCCACTGACTCACAAACACGGGAACGGACTCACAAAACACGATCCACGCAGCCAAATACATGGGACACAGACTCACCTTCACAAGGAAACACGGTTAACGGACCGCCAAACACGGGTCACGGACTCATCGGCTTCTTGGGTCAGCTGACATCTCCATTTTGTCCGTTAACCGTGTTTGGCGGTCCGATAACCGTGTTTGGCGGTCCGATAACCGTGTTTCCTCGGGAATATGAGTCCGTGTCCCGTGTATTTGGGTGCGTGGATCGTGTTTTGTGAGTCCGTTCCCGTGTTTGTGAGTCAGTGGACGGTGTTTGCAGGTCCGTGAGTCATGTTCATGTGTCCGTGGGCTGTGTTTATGAGTCCGTTAATCATGTAGTTTAGGTACCTACATTGAATACCATACACAGGTGGTGATCCCAACTAGCTGTGATTGAATGATCTTCCTATTCGAAGTGTTATTCAAAGGCATGTCCCAGCTGGTGTTGGCAATAAAAGTTAGTTGATGACTTGGTTTACATACAGTGTATTCTTTAGATAAGTGTGAGGAATATGCAGTATTCTAGAAGCAGTGCAATATGCTGCAAGAGATATATGTGCTACTAAATGGTCAGATATGAGTGAACTTCAAACAGCATTTGTGATTTGCAAATGCATTTGATATTCGTTCTCCATTAAATACTTTTGAATATCACGATAACCACTGGTATATATTCATGTACATATATAAACAAAATGTACCGAGAGTGGCGTTGATGAAGTAATATCCCACGAGACATTATTCGGTGTGTTGACCGAGACCAAAGGTCAAGGTCGATACGCGGAGTAATGTTGAGTGGGTTTCTTTCATTTTTTCGCCAGATTTTTCAAATACTTCACTCAGACTGTTCACGTGGTGGATCACAGCTTATGTGTATGTACTTGCGCGTTAGGTTGCAAGTTTCTCTAATGAAAGAAACGGTTTTAAATGTAATGATTTGTTACTTGAGAAGAGATAACAAAGATGAAAGCAATGGTAACTGTGCATTGAACATGTAACATCTCCTGAAAATAGTTAAGTATCAACAATATTTCATATTGTAGTTACCGAGGAATGGGCGCCTGAGTTGCAGACGACATAATATTAGCAATTGAAAACCCGAGACAGAACTGACATATACCCGCTAATTAACAGTCCTGTTCTGGATATTAGGACTGAGACCTGATTGCATGTCAAGTGTTATTCACACTGTTGCAGTTGCATTACTAAATAAACTATTTTCCGAAAGTTTGATGATAGAACCAGCTATCGAGCTCGAGTCGACATTGACGTACCTTTTGAACTTTCCATGTCAGAGGTCGCATTTCCCTTGACTGATTCAACCCTTGTGGGATAAACACATATGTTAACAGGGATGCGTTTTTTTGACGCAAGACACTCACAAAGCCCTTGCTACGAGAAATCTTGGTTAATGCAACAGAAACAATGAATTGAATCCTGTAAGTCACCATTCCAAGCTCACCTGAGTAGGGTTGTATTGAACTCTAGCCTTTTACTTGTATGATTTTAGTAAGTGGTCATTTTCCTGCAAGTATCTCACTTCTATTTAATGAAACGTCTCCAAAAGCTCAGGCTAGTCTGACTCATAGGGACGGAAAGTTTGATGTCACTGCATGGAGGTAGTACAGGAAAGTCCACTAGCTTTCTCCTGGGAAATCGGGAAACTACATTGGGTCCAGTTATGACTGGAAAATCATCAGTTTAGTCCCAAAAGCGTAGTGGTTTTGGTCTGTATTCATTTTTGAGACCTACACTCACCGCCTAAATCATCAATTTCAGTCAAGGTCTAGTGTTCTTGCAGCAAAGCTGTACCTAAGCAAGGTAAGCAAGATTTGAAATGCCAGGATTTGCTTAGGGGTGAGTAATAGAAATTACAATGGGTCAAAAGTTGTGACTAGATAATCGCCAGATAAGGCTGAAACTGGCACACTTGGTTCTGGTCAGTACTCTGACTCATTTTGAGATCTGCGTTCACCGCCTAAAAAAAGTGCGCCCGCCCGCAGGACTTTCATAAAAAATCTAGTGTTTCTTTTTGAAAAGCTGAACAAAGGCATATAATCAAGGGTAAACAAGGTTTGAGTTTGACGCAGTAATTTGCTGAATAATGAGTAAAAATCATGCATCATTTTTGCTCATCTTTGAAAGACTTTCTTTTTTGGAAAGATGGGCTACTCACAAATATTGCACCACTTACTAAATTTCAAATAAAACATATCAGAACCTAGCTTTTTTGACCTAGACTCTGTTTTAGAAATGTTAGATATATCAATCTGTATAGTACCGTATACTGATACTGTGGCATGTGCTTCAGACTTTTAAAAAGGTACATTTGTTCAATTCTGCTGGTTTGAACAAATGTGGCAGTGTAAGTGACATACTAGTAGACTACCACACCATGTTGTTGATTTCCAATATTTGGAGAAGTTGCTTGGGGTGTGATGTAATGTCTTTGGTCTCTATTGATCTACCCTATGTGTGGTGGTATACAATGGGCTTGCAACTAGACAACAGTAACCTGTCTGTAAAGACCCTTTCATACTGACTTACCCATAACCAGTGTGAGTGAGTGGTTGATGCCAAGTTAACTGAACTGCCAAGATACCCTTCATACCTGCTTCTGTAGTTAACCTACGTGGAAGTAAACAACATGTGACGCTGGTGTCATTGAAATAATTGCAAGGTAGCTGATGCATCGCGTGCACGTTAAGATTTTTTTAATGTGACAATTTGGGAACATTTACATGTCCTAAATGACATAAAACTTATTTCCAATACGATTGGTGATTATTCGAGCAAAATATAAACAAATATTAGGAATGACACTGCCCTTTTTAATTGTTGACGATAACAGTGGCCCCTAGCGATTTCTTCGATGGGACCGAAACTAACCGTTCATACTGCACCGCAGAATCGATGATCCGCTGTTAAGTCCACCTGTTTATTGCGAAGTTAACTGGCACTGTTAACTTCGATCCAGGACGGAATTTAACCATTTATACTGGCCGCAACACCAAGTATGTTTGGTAACAATTGTCAACATTCCAAATTACTTTGAAAATCTTTAGAAAACTTCTGGCACCTAGGTATATCTGTTATTCTGTCTGGTCCAAGCTTGCCTACAAGTCTAAGTTAGATAACCTTGAGAAGTTGTGTAATGGCTTACCTAATCTTCTGAAGGTATTCTATATATTCACACAGTCATAATTTCTAGTTTCTTAAAACTTGACATGGTTATCACCATGTGTCCATCTCCTCAACAGTTATACAACCATACAGGTCTTCAATAATTTGCAACGTTGTGTGTGCAGTAACAACACTCAGTAAAATTTTCTACCAATTATTAAGATTGTATAGGACCTCAGTCCAGTATGACAAGTCCAATGTATTTATTGAGATATCAACAAAATACAACTCAGCCAGATTTCAAGGAAAATAAAGGTTTTAATTTGACAAAAGTACGCATTTTCTGCAAGTTGAAAACCCGTATAATTTAATTTTTAATAACTCATACCAATCTCTCATTAGTTGGGTCACATGACAATGTCTTTTCAGTTAAATCGTAAAACTCTAGCCTTGGAATGCCAACTTCAGTCTCGCACTGCTGAGGTTGTGCCACGCATGCGTGGAATTTGTTTGCATTCGTTTGTTCCGGTATTGGTTATTTTTATGGAATTTACTGCCACTAGAACTTCACAACTGTCGTTTTCCAACCTTATTGTGCAAGAGTCATTTCTTTAGTCAGTTTTTGTGGTCTGCTTACTAACGTATCTGCTAAACGGTGCTTAGGATCATGAGAATTGAAAGACATGTTCCTACTGACAAGAGTATGACTGTCGTGGATTTTCAAATGGGTCCAACTACTGTGGTGCTCCCTCAGGACATTTTTTTCACATCTACGGCTGTATTTCCTAAACCCCTTGTAAGATGTTTTTGAAATTTTGCAGTTGTATTCTTATTAACTTGATAGCAGATGGACTGCTTCGACTACCGCTGTGGTTCCTAATGGCAGTTTTTGTTAACATGTGCTGTTGTATCTTTGGAGTTCTTTGATGGATTTTCATGAAATTTGGAAAATAGTATTGAGAGACAACGATACCTTCCCATTTTTGGATGGGTTCAATGTATTGTGCGCCTTCTAATGATACAAATAAACAGCCCCTGAAGCACACCATTTGCAGTGCTGTCGTGGGCTCATTTCAATGCTCACGTTGCTCTTGTTTTGATAACAAAATAGGGTATACTACGCCACTGAGGTTTGTCAGTAGGGTGCACTTAACTAGTCCACAGCATGTGTGTGTGTTCCAGACAGTAGATGTGAGGGCACTGGACAGAAAGAACTCTTTGTTTGAACAGGGTGTGAGAGCAGCTGTGGGGTTAGATTAAAGTTGACTTGACACGCTCGCTCGTAGTCCAAGTCTCTGCAGTTGTCATTGATAAACGTCATGAGAGAGCGATGCGGTTTCGTGGGAACCAGTCAGTCATCAATTCCCAGTAGAAGGAGTCCGGCGGGTACGCAACAAAAAATGTTACTGCAAATAGATTCGGGGTTTTTTTTTCGCATGTAGTAATTCACGTGGATGGATGACAATAGCCATCATCTGTTTCACGTGACATGGGATGTTGTAGAATGGATGACAATAGCCATCATCTGTTTCACGTGACATGGGATGTTGTAGTAGAAATCTGCACAAATAGAATACTTTCTTGATAAAGCGCATAGTTGGTATGACTGCAAAGCTTGTACAGGATTAATTAACAAATGAGGAAATCGTCAGTCGGGTTGTGAATGTTCAATTCTCAACTGGCATTTGTGAATTTTTCTAACAACTGATTTGGGGAGTTCACATAACGCATGCACAGAGTATTCAGAGGAGTTATCAGTATCCATACATGATGTTCCAGGCATGTAAAAATGTGAAGATGTATTTATAGAAGATGTGTCTGTGTAGCATGTCTGTGTATTTGTCAGGGTAAGTAACATGTGGCGACCTTACCAGGGTGTCAAGAATGCTTCATGTAGCACTGTTTTGACTGGCCACACACCCACGTCTGTCCTAAAACTTATCCCAGCACACAGGGAGAGAATGCTTATGACTTCTGAAGTTTTTGAATAGACAGCATATTTCGTTCTTACTTAACTCGGGACTGGTTGTTCTGGAAATGTGGTCATGCAACAAAGTGGATAACACACAATTTTTTCTAGGGCTCCAGGCTACACCAAAAAGCCATTTGTTGTTTTGAAGAATTCTTGGGTTGTCCACCTTTTTAGACTGATGCTTATTTTTAGGGTTCTTTGTTTGGTTTCTGAAAACGAGACTGCGCTAACCTCCTTCCGGCCACCGGCACTTGATTAGATTCGTTTAGTTTTCTGACTGTATGTGACTTTGTTATTTGGAAACTACGTACGACTTTGAGTAGACTGTGTTCTGTTGGGTGTCACTACTTTCGCACTTTAAAAAAGGCTAGATAGAAGAGAGCGTAAAACACCATTTGCTTATTTTTCTCTTCATAATGAATTATTCTAAGTATCCTTTAACAGAATCCCTCATTAAAGACAAGTGTCTAGTCTGTAGAATAAGGTTTGCATCAGTGTTGCCTATTTACTAGAAACTTGCAGCAGTGAAGTATGAGGGAAGAGTCACCTGTAGAACTGATGCCAAGCATGGTATTTAAAAGTAGTAGACGATTGAATGCTTTGTGGAAGTGGCTGTTATGCACCCTCATACATGTCAACCATTTTTTTGCTTTAACTATAGCAATTTTTGTAAAAACCATAGCACTGATGAAAACGGGTCAAAATATGGTCAAGTTGCAAAATGCATTGTATGCACCTACTTACCTGTTAGAGACTCCTACATCTAGTAGCTATGAATGTTATTATACTCTTTGGTAGCTCCTTTGGTCCAGTCGAGCAAGGCTTGCCGGTGATATGAGATTATTTCAACTAAAGACGTTGCCAGTAATAGCCAAACCGAAACTTTGAAAACTTTCTTATGAACATTAGCAAAAATGCATATTAGTTACCGAAAATACGTAGCATTTTGGCACTACACCATAGCACTACAGAAACAGCAAAAATATGTACCAATTAGTATGTAATTCCCGTATTGGTGGACATGTATGACCCTTGTTGTGAGGGCCAGCCTTTGTTGGTACGTTACTTGATGGTGAATTACAAGTCAGAAGAGATTGGAATGGATTAGTCCCTGTCCCTCCCCCCCCTCACTTAATTCACACGAAGCTACTTCTTGAGAATTTCTTGCCTCAGTCGGTTTTGCACCTCAGAAAATGTGATCGCCAAGCACTCTCATTAATTCTAATGAGGCAAAATCTCACAAATTTAGGACACAATATGGCGAATAAGTTTTCATTTTTTCATGAAAGGTATGTAGCTCCAAATCAATGCTTTTCCATGTGTTCAAAATCTGTACCAGAAGACGTTTTGGTAATTTTATGGGTATTCGCAACAGTGTCAGAAGCCTTTAAAAATTGAAAAGAGGCGAGTTTTTACTGTAGTAAACACTTCTGTAGCTGTCTGAACACTGCATATGCACCATGTTGTTGTAAACATGAGATGAAAGGGGTGACCTAGATAAGATCTGTGATTCATCAATACAGGGTTTTTTACTGACGGGTAAAGTACTTTTATTGGAACAAGATAAAGTGCAGGTAACTATCATTGTTGATTGTTAACCGAGGCACTTCGGGGTTAAAAACATTACGACAGACCTGTGCACGGTATCCAAAACATACATATTCATACGGAAATTCGATTTGCAGTATGCACGTACGCATTGACTGCAAAGTATGCAAATTAAAACAAGCTGTGTGACCAGCTTGTTTCTGTATATAATGTCTGTTGTCTCAACTAATGAGTTGATGGAATGGAACATGAATACTTGGGTTTAGATTAAAAATGACTTTCACTTCATCAATTTCGAATCTTTGGAGCAGTGCATATCCATGCGCATCCAATCTTGACTCTATTTCCAAATAAGCTTTCATCTCTAATGCGTACATGCACCATTTTCAAATTTGGAATTTTAAGTTTGCCAACCCCAATAAACTCCGTAGCATTTGCTCAAGTCGCAGATGGTTTTAATTTTCTTGTTGGTAATGGAAAAAGAATACTGTTATGGTAAGGAATAGTATGAGATTGATATTATGAAAGTAAATTGTCGAATTTGATTGCTGTTTTTTAGCCAACAAAACATGACGTAATGCAGCTTTAATTGCTGTTCATTGGATCTCGTTGGTAACTGTTTTTTTGTGAAATTTACACACAGCAGCTTGCGATGCTTGGTAATACTCGGGTGATACTCGGTTAATTTTGTACGCCAGCCAACTACAGAGACTTATTTTTCATACACTCTGACTATCTGGAAAATGTATTTGATTTAGTTTGTTCGGAATAATCGGATAACTACCCTATTTCATGCCAAACTAAAACAGTATGTTCAACTGAATTTATACCTGACCCCACTTTTGATCTCAACCAGTCCTCATTCTCTCCATTGCTAGTGCACATTTTGTGTCTCACTTGAGTGATAAAAGCCGGATTCCACTAAAAACAGATACTGTGGTCACAGAATGGATGTTGTGGTTCTACCTAGGTGTTCTTTCCCTGATGTTGACATATAAATCAACCTGTTTAGCAAGCTTTGTAAGGAATTTCAAATTCTTTTCTAAAGTTTTGAGGTTTGAGAAGGGTTACTGATCATTATGTTGTTTTAGAGAGCTGGATGAGAAAGCCGTCGTTAATATCTGTTAATGAACCTAAAGCGATTCTGTATCCCTTTAAGCGTCCACCAAGTACAGTAGGATGAATTGCCACCCTGGTACCAAGCTGCACCCTGTCAATTTTTTGTGGGGTGGATCACTTCACCTGATCATCCAGATTCAAGGATAACTGTCACTGAGGCCACCCCATGACCCTTTGCAACACAGCTTCAGGTGTAGGGTACTGAGAATGATGCAAGACATATCGCATTCACCTGCTCCACTGTTTAGTATGAAAGTAGTGTTTTGTCCTGTGTTTTCTGATATGTGCTGCATGGGCAATACACATACAACTGACTATTGTCAATTGTAGATACTTAATAGCCAGGCTTCCTACATTCATTGGTTCATTTGCTTATTAATTCATTCATTCATTCATTCATTCATTCATTCATTCATTCATTCATTCATTGCTAATTGAACCATATTCTCCTAGGCCAACATAGTGATGTCAACTGACTGGGTAAATGAGCTGATAACAGACTGAATTTTTTTGTATTTTTCACTGGTTTGACATGTTGGCTTTCTGTCCTTGAGCTAATTTTAGTTTCCTTTACTGATTTATGTTTTGTACTAAATATCATATCAGCATGTGTCCACCTTCCTTTGTTAAACCAGATGCTGGTCAACTGTCCCGCTTTTGGCAGGACTATCTCAAGCAGGACCATCTCAAGCAGGACCATCTTGTTTTTGAAGCTATGCCTTGCATCTCATCACAGAATCAACATTTCCCACTTTTTGACATACGTGGAAAATTTACATTATACCAACACCGTGGGGGTTGAAGTTGCGTGCTTTTCCGCAATAACTGCTGTATCCATGGTGTTACGGCATACATTTGCTATTTTTGGTGTGGCATAGATGCACTGAGATGTCCTGCTTTTTCAATTTTGAATGTTAGCAACTATGGAGAAGTGAAAAAAGAACACTAGACATGAAGCAGCTGTTGGGATTTGGCCTTTTATATCTTGTTTTGTCCCACTTGTAAAAAATATCTATAATTAATGGTTTTAGTTTCCAGACTAGACAGTATTTGGAGATGCCAAGGCAGAAAGGCATTCTGCGGTGATGCAATCTCACTGACATATTGCTTTAGATGTTCATGAGCTGAAATGTTTATTTTTGTGTTTTCTTTATTTACACATTGGGCATGTTATTCACAGTTGTTTTGTATTGTCACTGGAGACTTGTTTACACTGTTTTGTATTTAAGCCCTTTTTATGCGCCCACATATTTATATGATTTGGCAGATGTGTTCCCATGAAGCTGGCATCGGATGATGACGGATTTCGGACCTTTCCAACTACTAGTGTGTCCCCTAGTGGAGATTTTAATTTTTTTACACTTACCTCTGTAGATTTGGAGGTCCTTAACAGATTTTAATAATATTTGGCAGTTGGGCATCTATTAGCGAGATAATGCCATTCTGCCGTTTTCAGACGGTTTCGGATCACTTCGCGCCACGTAGTGCCCATTTTTACTGTTTTTGAGTCTGTTTTTTGGCGTCCGCGTTCTATTAACCAAACAGCTCTAGGGATGATTTTGAAAATTGGCATATGTGTTCTTACTTTTCGGATAAATTCGAGGTATTCTGCGCCACCTAGTGGCCATTTTTACTGTTTTCGAGTCTGCTTTTTTGGCGTTCTCCCCTCTTTCAAACAAACTGCTTTAAGGATGATTGTGAAAATTGCCATGTATGTTCTTACTATGAAGAGGGGGCTGACAATGATTTTCCGATGCCTTCAACTACTGTGGCACCCCCTAGTGGCAACTTTGTTTTTTTGCACCCATGACTATCTCCTAAACCATTTGCAGGATCTTTACTACCGTAATCGTTCGGGTTAACGCCCATGCTCAGTTAACCGCCCATCCCCGACTTCAAGTGGATTTTCGATTTAACCGCCCACTGCTCGGTTAAGCGCTCCCCTGCGATTTTTGAAGATTTTCAGTTAAGCGCCCACCCCTCGGTTAAGCGCCCATCCCCGACTTTTAAAGAATGAAGATTTAGCGCCTAGTGCTAAGGAAACGCGCGATTCCCCAACTTTTAGAAAAAGATCGATGATCACAATGAGTGCAACGACGCCGGCACTCTTAGACGGTGGTTTAGCAATCTGAATTACAATACAGGTAACGAGTTATTGTCTTGGGTCATGAACTCACTTCAAAATATCATTACACTGCAAAAATATTCAAAAAAATGGCCCAGAATTCCCTCCTCCCCCATGATGGCTGAGTGGAAGTCTATTCGCTGTAAGAATAGTCTTATCTCAAGACCCAGAATGAAGAGGAATTAGCAGAACAGCTGGAAAGGTTGCTAAGCTGTTCTGGTATTAGAATTTTGCCCCCATAATGGCCATTACCACTCATTTCTGGTATTGAAATGTCATGGCAAGGCAAATGGTATTTTATCAGTTTGCTTTTGTCATGTAATACTGTAGTAACATCTTGAATACTTTAAAATTTCCTCAAATTCAAACAAAAAAACAACCAAAAATTGTCAATTTTTCATTTCTCAAATGCTCACTGTAATGCTAAGGATCTTCAAAATTTCATTGTGTAGTCATTGGTGACAGACATAAGTTTTCAAACAGCAGGCATGCCTACTGTTTCCAATAAGTACCGCGAAGGTTACAGATTATGGGTTGGCTTCTAAATCTTTACTCTTGTTGAACATTTTGATGAAATAAAATTATACTGTTATGCCATGTTCTTTTCTAACTTAAACATACCGTAATTCCCGAACTCTTGATTTGTCTTTGTTGGCAAAGTCCAGCTTGGACTGAAAATTTCTCGGAATAGCAAAGTTCATAATATTTTCAAACAAAAATGTACCATTGCTCCAAGTCTTTCAACAGGTGTCAAGCACTTGGATAATAATGTCATCTATGGCTTAAATCAATGGCTGTGTTGTTGTTCATGTGTTGGTGATCAGCTGTGCATTTTGTCCTTGACGCTATTGACCTTTTAATAATGATCACATGTTGTCCAGGTGAATCTTTTTATACTCGTCAGGTTAACAGTCTTCTTGCGTTCATTCAAGCATGGTGCTGTACCCTGCGGGGAAAACTTAAACCATGCTTGAAAAGCTCTGAGCCATGTTCAAAAGGCTCTTTTTCTCCTTTACATAACACAAATTATTGAAATAGTGTCGAATAGCTGTACTTATTTTTTAGTCTTGTCGTATAAGGAGTATTGATGTGTCTTGCATACCCTATTTTGTAATAAATTAAAATTACTGTAAAGTCTGTGGTTTCGGTAGCTTTGAGGCATATCAAAAAGTTGGTTTTTGTTTTAAATTGATGGAAGCAGGTGACCCTGTGAGTCTTATCTCCCGGCCACTCTAAACCTTAATCTGATAAAGCATCCTTTTTAGTTAACATGTTATAGACATATTTTGCAGTGGAGATTGTCATTGAGTAGGTCATTGTTTTTTTTCCAATTGGGATAAATTGTCACTGATTTCGGACTAAGATAACTGTTAAAATTGCCCTTTTTCACTCGTCAAGGGTTTCCAACCGAGTCGTCAATTCCCACAGTTTATCAAGATATTGTCCCAATGGTTGCTTTTATACTGGACTTGAACATGTTAAAGCATTAATTTTGAGCTACACATCTTTCATTGAAAAAAATATAAAAAATCGACATTTCTCCTGTCGGCCATTGAACATGGATGTGATCAAGGTACGGAAACTGTGTGTTGTAGCTTGCAGAAAGAGGGCAGAAATCTTAAAGAAGGCGCCAGTTGTATAGAAGTGAGGCAAAGTAAGCTATGTGAGAAAGAAGCCGCTATGCCAGCATTATTTCACTGCCATATCCTGATTGACCTCACTGCATGTTGTTTGTTTTGATATGGAATCATTACACCTGGGCGTGATTTGAGGATAGCTATACAGGAGGTTACTATGATTGATGGCCTGTTAATTGGGTCAGTGAATAGTTCTGCCCACATCTGTTATATGTGTGAGATAGTTAAGACACAGACTACCTCCTGTGTAAAAAACAAAAGGGAAAATCTTAATCATAGGACACAGAATGTTGATAAAAACAATATGTTAGATTGTGGGGTACATAAGAATATGTCCACTGGGGTACATACCCGGTATATCAAATCTTGGGCTGCTAACACCTGCCAGAGTCGCTCTTCCTCCCTTTTGGTTTTATGACACTTAATTTCTACTAGACCCAGCAGTGGCAAAAAAGCGGGTTAATCGTTTTTTCGACTTCCTCGAGAGCCCAAAATACTTAGGAAGTTGCTCGCGGTAGTGAAGAATGAAAGGTACGCCGTTAATAGCAAGTATGAGGCCGTGAAACATCTCCGTGTCTGTGGCCGGCATTTCGTCGACAGTGATTTCTCTGAAGAATTCCAGTTTACCAAAGAACTATCCATACGTTCCGTTGCCTGTGCATGTTCACGGCACGTCTAGTATTTCTTGATCAGTGTATTCCGGTTCGAACTGATAGCCTGTGAAACCTAACGATCCGACCCGTGAAGTCTTCGTCGGATGAGCTCTTGACTAAGTTGGGATTGGCGCCGGGCGTGTTGGCATGTAGACGTTTATTATTCGGCGTTCTTTTTCAAAATTAATTATTCTCATCCTAACCAATGCTTATATGAAAGTGAAACAAAGTCTGTCTCATTAGATGCAATTTGTAATGCCTTGGACTGCTCGTGAGTGCAAATGTTATGAGAAGCCAGCAATGAATAACCACTGCGTTACCGGCTTTTGTTGCTGGCAACAAAGGTAATTGACCGGGCACCGAGGCCGTGTGAGCACATGCTAATTCAGTGTTTGCTGACAGAAAGCGGTTGTGAAACAATATATTCGATTTTATATGCTTTGGTCAAATGTTAGGGGAATCTTTACAAAAACAAATACATTATTCAAATCATTGTTACTTCACAACCTTTGCCCTGATGGTCTGTGGAAGGGGAACCCAACTTGGTGGCAAAAATGATAATGTGGCTTACTTTTACAGTTGATGTTCCGGAAATTATGGCCTTTCAATCCTTACTTGTCCTTGCTTACCTACCTTTGTGCAACTTTTCAAAAAAGTGCAAAACCCTGGCTTAAATTGATGTGGACGGGCATTTTTTAGTTGGATGAGCTAGGCTCTCAATATGAGTGAGGGCAGAGACTATAACTAACTACGCTGTTTTGGCCTGATAAAAAGTGTTCCTAAAGGGAGACCATCGGTTGAAAAAAGAATACAAATAGGCCATTTACTTTTTCTACCCAAAAGTTCTTGTTTGTGTTATTGCCTGCTCCAGTCGTCTAGGTTTGTATGTTCACAAAAATCTTTATGGCACCTGCGGTTGTTCACTTATTTCGCACCAAAATATTTGCCAAAATTGTCATTTATCCATTTTTCAAAAGCTGATTACCTTTTTCGAAATACTGAGAACTTTAGCAAATGTTGTTTTGTAACATCTGCACATCACAATTTGTGCTCGCAAGAGACTAAACATGTTCTGAATCTTGACTTTGTGGAGAAACTTAACAAAATAAAATTTCAATTGCAAGCCATATTGTGTGCTAAAAGTGAAGAATTTACCATAATCATTCAGAATGTGACTTGTGTCGTGCTTTCTTCAGTTCATTGACTGACTGGCCAATTGATTCACAGCATCTGGTACTTTGTCTTAGATTTGTGTGAGAACAAGGCCATTAAACCTGGAGTGGTGCCTTTTGAGGCCACTGACCTCAATATGAGTTCACATTCTCCCTCTGTTTACCAGCCTTATGTGGGTCAGACATGCTTGTCTTGGTCTTGGTCATGCAATGTTCACATGATATGGGGAAGGGGGGTAGTTTGTGTATGAGGGATTGTCTGCACTCCAAGGATAGGCAGTAGCAAACAATTACTTAGTACTATGTGTAACTTATGTACTGGTGCATGTTTATCAAGGTCAGAACAGAATGTCTTTTTGTTGTCTTAGAATCTACTATTGATTCCAAACTAAAGTTAGGAATGTTTAAGTCTGACTAGTTTGACTTTCATCTTGGAAGTCGCACAGTTCATACTCCCCTGCTTTCTTTGGTTTGTGAAATTCTGAGCTAAGTTCAATTTTGAAATTTTTGGTTAAATTTGGATGCGTTCAACTGTTTTCATGTCTGATTGTTTTTTAATTTGCATGGCTTTTCATCACTGTGAGCTGTTATTTAAGTTTTGTTATGTCATCTCAATCATTGTACAATTTCTTATCAATATTTAGACAGTCATGCAGTTCAAAAATTAATCAGCTGTCGTGTCTAGAGCTGAGTTTGCAAGATATCTGAAGTGTTTGAAAGTTCGTTTCCCTTTCTAGGAGTAGGCAGCTATTTCTGTGAATGACTTTTTGCAATTGCTTTGAAAGGGAATAGTGTGAAAAGGACAGGGCTTTGAAGGGAAAAGCAACGGTTTTTGATGTTATCTTTACTAAAAATACAGACCATACGTAATCTTCATTCTCTACATTTACTGTTTTGTTAGCTTTTGTTTACTAAGAATGCAAGAACACTAATTGCCTAACAAAATGCCTGCAAATTGGTTGTTTATTCAACACCAAAAACTTATACAGACTGTGTTCAACAGAGTCAAACTTTGTGTTTTCTCAAATTAGTGCCTTTTGCTGTGCAATTTGCATCACTTTCTATTGTTCCAAGGATAACGACTCTAGGGCAACAGTACAGTAAAAGGTCACCAATTTAGGATACAACCTGGCTGACAAATGGATTATTTTTTCATTATTTCATCAAAAGAATGCTAAAGATCTCTACTGCAGTTACAGTTAGACAAGGGAATTGTGGGCATCCTCAACAATGTTGGAAGTCTTTGAAAAATGAAATAATACCAATTCTAGCAACGAGCTGTAATTAACGCAGGAAGATGTTATACCATGATAACAAGCGGTCTGTATTTTTACTAAAGGCAACGTCAAAATGGTGGCTTTCTGCTTGAGCTAGATTTTGTGACTACTTGTTTGGGTTCTTGGTTACGCGTTGTTTATGTGGCATGTTTGACACGGCGCGTGACATAAATTAACGCAATACAACTTCCGTGGTGCAAACTTGCATGGTGGTAATGTGTTGCGCATTTCATGGTCTGTATCAACTGTGTGTTCATGTGCGAAATAGTCTCTTAAGTGGAGCAGGGCAGTTATCTCAATGGGTGACTTGCACATTTTCACCAATGAGATTGCTAGGAACTTCGGTTGTTCTGGTCGCCACCTTCCTATGTATTTGCTGCGGACTGTGGTTGCTTGTCGTTGTGTTTTTTTTTGCAAATTACAGATTGACATGTTATTGGTAGTTGTAAAAAGCTGGAGTAACTACAGTAACCGATGCGATGAGTAATGGCATACCTACATATTTTCTTAAAATGCTTGTGTTCTTTTGAAACTAATTTAAGATTTAACTTCCATTGCCTGGTGTATCTTGTATCTATTATTCATTGCTGTTTGAGAAGTTTGTGTATTGTGGTATGGATGAAGTCTGGTCAGTGAAGCATCAACTAATTTCCTTGGTCACATATCCTCTGTTAAATTGAAGTCTTATTGGTAACATCACTGTCGTCTATCACCATATAATGTACTTTTCATTAGGTCAGCATTTTTGCCTGGTTTTGATAGGTGCCCATTTTTATTATACCCCTGTAATCCTGTTCAGGTTCTAAACCAACTGCTGTTCATCTAGTAAGCATTTGATTGAACAAATATGAAAGCAACTTAAAGCAAGCTGTTACATTTTCAATTAGCACTATACATTTGTTAAGAGCGTCCTTTTAAGTGCATGCTTTTGAGTTTTATGCAACTTTTTAGAGGCATGTGATAGCTGTAATGAATGTGACTATGCCCATTTGTGAAAGAAATGTGATAGCATGTGGCTGGACATTTCAGCACGCGTTATGCAGTGTTCAAATTTGAGCGCATTTTACGATAATGGCTCTATTTGTTGTGACAGTTGACAGTTTTGTGCAGAACAAAACTATTGGGAACTCTTCTGACATGTAAGGCGATGAACAAACCTAGCCGGTGGCAAATACACGGAAAGATGGTGACTGGAGCAACCCACGCGATCCTGGTAGCAAAATAAATGGCCCAGTCCATGCTTCCACCCCTGCCTCAGTTACAATGTTACATTTTAATGGCATCCATTTGCCTTTGCTAAGTGATCTTTGAATGTTTCTGCCATGTCGTACTTTTGAATAGGTTGCTTGCAGAAATAGCCACATACAGATGTCCCGGATTTTGAGAACCAGTTTGATGAGTGGAATTCAGTGGAGAAAAGTGGTTCTCAAAATGCGGGACCCCTGTAGACGACAGTTATCAAAATCTGATTTGTTATGTGCTAGAATATTCTGTGCCGTGTCTCTTCACTTCTATCGTCGCTTCTTTTGTTTCAGTGGAAAGTTGACCTCACCAAAGTTTAAGCTGTTCAAGGGGCTCAAGTTGATGTTAAAAGACAAACTACGACTTAACAACATCATTTGGAGAGAATGGCATATGCAGTGTAAGAACTTGGCAACAGCAAAGCTTAGCATTGTATATTGTTTTAGGTCACAATGGTTGCACGTGATTGACTTCACTGGTTCCGCTGTGTCAAGCGGCTAAGATATCCGATTGGTTGTCATCGAGAAGCAATCAGATGTCTTAGGCAATTGACGCTGCAGAACTGGTGAGTCAATCAAGTGTGCCTAATACAAACTTTCTTATTCGTTCAAAATGAACTATGTTTATGTAGCCCCATATTTAGCGTTATGTGTGGGTGCATATTGCTGTCATCTCTGTCTGGGCGTCCGGTGTCCGCAGCTATATCTCCTAAACCCCTTTCAGGATCTTGATGAGTTTTGGCAGATGTGTTCCTATGAAGCTGAAGACGGATGACGACGAATTTGAACCTCTCTGACTACTGGTGTGCTTCCTAGTGGCAATTTCATTTTTTTACGTTTACCTCTGTATCTTCGGAGGTCCTCAATGGATGCAATTTCATTTTTTTACGTTTACCTCTGTATCTTCGGAGGTCCTCAATGGATTTTCAGTTAGGCATCTACTAGTGAGATGACGCTATCTTCCTGTTTTCGGGTGGATTTGAGGTACTTTGCACCACCTAGTAGCCATTTTTACTGTTTTTGGCGTCTGCTTCCTCTGTCAAACAAACTGTTGTTCTTACTGTGAAGAGAGCAGCTGACGATGATTTTCCGACTACTTTGACTAATGTGGCGCCTCCTAGTGGCAGTTTTCTTTGTTTTTGTGCCCATGGCTGTGTCTCTTAAATGCTCTACAAGATCTCTATTAAATATTGTTAGTGTATTTGTATGAAGTTGACAACAGATGATGATGACTTCGAACAGATCGGACTACCAGTGTGTCCCCTAGCGGCAATTTTTGTTTTTTACGTTTACCTCTGTATCTTCAAAGGTCCTCAACGCATTTTCATAAAGTTTAGCAACAGATAGCCATCTATTAGTGAGGTGATGCTATCCTCCACTTTTCGGATTGATTCGAGGTATTTTACGCTACCTTGTAGCCATTTTTGCTGTTTTCGAGTTTTTTAACGTCTGCCCCTCTGTCAACCAGACCACTCTAAGGATGATTGTGGAAATTGGCATGTATGTTCCTATTGTGAAGAGGACAGCTGACAATGATTTTCCGATGACTTCGCGACTACTATCCATGGCTGTATGTCCTAAACCCTCTGCAGGATCTTTATTAAATTTAGCAAGTGTATTAATATGAAGTTGACAACGAACGATGACGTATTTCAGACGGTTTCAACTAACACTGTGCCCCCTAGAGGCAATTTCATTTTTTTCCGTTTTTCTGAAACTGTTTCTCGGATTTTTATGAAATATGGTAAATAGCTTTCTATTGAAACAATGAGATGTTCCTGTTTTCCGATGGATTTGACATTTTGCGCTATCTAGTGGCCATTTGTTCTATTTTTTTAGTTTATTTTTGGCAAGCGCCCTCTATCATCACACCACTCTCACTCTACGGATGATTGTGAAAATTGACATATATGTTCTGAGTGTGAAGGGGACAGTTGACGATGATTTTCCGATGATTTCAACTACTGTGGTGCCTCCTAGTGGCAGATGTGTTTTTTTGTGCCCATAGCCTCCTAATGGCAATTTCATTTTTTTCCGTTTTCCTCGGTTTCTCAGAAGTTCCTGACAGATTTGTATGAAATTTGGTAAATAGCTTTGATGACATACCAGTTTTTGGATGGATTTGACGTATTTTGCGCCATCTAGTGGCCATTTTTATGATACAACTAAACACCCCTAGAAGCACACTGTATGTGGTGCATTCATGAACGCATTTTAACGCTCTGCGTTGCTCTTGTTAATTGTTGGTGGCAATGAATTAAAAGTATTTTATTATAAGATTCCGACATGTTACAATCAAACAACATTCATCGCAAAACATTTTTGCACAGATCAAGAAATAAAGCAACAGAATCGTCTTGTGGTAAACTTTATTCACCATGGTTGTTCTCACAGATTTTGAATTGTACGAGCTTAGAGAAATAAGCCCTGGGTTTTGCCAGTTTTGCGTGTAACTTTTCGTTGTAAGATTCAATTTTAAACTAGTTTTAAATTCGTGGTTTTAATCCAAGTCTCTAGAGTTGGAAACATGATATGGTTGCAAGACAAAATTTATGCTCTAACCGTGAGTAAATAAATTTTCCATTTCACATTGACTAATTTATTTTTTGACTTGTGTTGCAGTCATAAAGAGTCGAAGACCCGTTGTGTGTCAGTTTTCAGCTCCATTGGATGCGGAGGGCAACCACTCGCGCGCAGAGGTGAGTAATCGCTGCTAACTTCAATACTTCACTATTGTCTCTCAGATAATGCAGTCATCCTTTTTAGCCTTTAACATTAACATCGGTGTTTTTGGGTTGCTCGGTTGGTATGACCAGTTAACTTTGGTCCTGGATCGGAGGTCAGAAAACGCACTCTGATGTCCCAAGTGATAGATGTCGCTGTCCTTTCATAAGCTTGTTTAGTATAACATCATTTGGATTTTTTGGTCTTAGTCAAATAAAATTAAAATGACAAAAGCGAATGTGAAAAATATCTACAAGATTTTTTACCTTATTCCTGGGTCCAAGTCATGTCACAAATGTGCCAGACAGGCAGTCACTAATTTTCCACATTGTCTTCTCACCACCAGTATGACTCTCTCCCCCTTAGGCTGTCGTGATGGAGGGCAAGTACTGGAAACGGCGGCTGGACACGGTCACCCTGGAGTACAAGAAGTGGCGAGTTTACTTCAAGGAGAAGTTCAAAAAAATGCGTGCGCGCAACCAGGGTGGCTGTGACCTGACCAATCAGCAGCTGATTGACCAGATGCCGATGACATTCAAGAGTCAGGACCCAGTCTCGTTCGATGACGACTTCATGATGGACTTCTCGGACACGCTGTTCAGCAGCTTGAATCAGCCGTTTGCCTTCCCGAACCCTCGAGAGATAAGTAAGTGGCGCTGTGTGAGTATTCCGTGATGAAAAACGTTTTGTCAAGTCTAGCAAAGAAATATGCTTTGTAGCTACAAATACCAGCAGCATCTGCACGTAGAGCGACTTTAAATGTTTATTGTCAATGCAATATTCACATATGGAATGAAATTAACTATAAAACTTCCACTGATTTCAATTGCGGGGCAACTCAGAAACGGCCACTTTTAAGCTTTTTGATTTTTCAAGAATTTTCAATGACTTGGGTCGATTTGCCAGAAAAGTTTCCCACTTTTCACATGGCCTTTGACTTGGGAAGCTTTGATAGGGACACATTTCTGTGGGTATTGACCGTAAGAAAATATGGGAAGTATGGTTCAAACTAGCTGTCCACTGTTTAGGTTGTTGTGACATTCATGTTCAAATCAAAGAATTAGGTTTGTCACAAAAAGCAGCCATGTGTTAATAAATGGCTGTGCAAAATTTTATAGGATGAATTAAGATCTTTCATTCACCAGGGAATTGTATAGGCTGAAAACGGACAATTAAGGAGGGCTTATTTGAAAGAAATGTGAAGAGCTTCTTGAAGGTTGACACACACACGCACGCACGCACACACACCTTAAAGTGGTACTTCTTGTTGTATTGATCAAAAGAAGTTGACTCAGTTGGAACATCTATAAAACAGTTGTGCATCAGCTACCTTGCTTGAAATAATATTCCATGCACTCCACTAGTATCATCCTTGACTGAGTATAAACTAGAGATTGCAAACCTCCTATTAGCAAAGCTTAATTTTTCCAAATGGTGGAGAAAATATTATTGAGGGTGTAAACATGACCGATGATATGTGAATGGTCTGCACCAATTCAATAGTTTGTGCAAGTTAAAAGTGATTCTAAACGGGGGGGGGGTAAATTTTTATTCATTGGAAGGTAATTTTTGTTCCTGATCATGCAAATTCCGCGTGATTTCTTTATGTTTTTCAGGCAGGATTGGAGCAGATATTTGGCCCCAAAAGCGAGGGATTTCAGTATATTATCTAGAACTGTAGTTAGGTCTGTAGACTTGTGCGATGATGGTTTGAAGCGTGCAGTCCTCGTGTCCTGATTTTGATTAACTGACCTTAATTCCCACCCCTAAAGCACTTCCCCTGTTGTTTCCAGACTACATGGCTAACCCTGACTTCATCCAACCCGGCCTAATACAGCTGCAACCCAACCTGGATGACTTCATGGACACACTGGATCCTCTTCAGGAGATGATTAACACGAGCAGAACCAACAGTGTAGTCACCTTCACTGGACAGAACAGTCCTAGTGCCATGTTGGATATGTACAGCCCCTCGTCAGTGTTACAGGTAACCATCAATGCACTTTACATCCACCTGTGGGACTTCTCTTTTGAATAACGCATTCCTGGCTGGCAGTATGGACACAGAGGCTCTTTTGCTGGAATAACTTTAGAACATGTGGTGGATAAACTGAACATATGATTGGTTGAGATATTTTTGATTGGGTTTGTCATTTTAGTTGCTTTGCGTTATGTTTTCGATGAAAATTCTATGACATTGTTGCCGAGTTAACTGCATTCAAGCGTTCAGATAGTGTTGTTCCATAGTTTGGTAGAATGTTGTCACATGCTGAGTTGTAGTTGTGTTTGACAAGGCTGTGGATATCTTACAGGGTTTGCAGTACAGTTTGGCCGACTCAGAGGAAGGCGGGAATTCTTTTCTATAAAACAAGTTACTTGCTGTGTGTCAGTTGTAAAGCTAGTAAATATGTGCGTCCTTCCACTTTTATCACTGGGTTGCGTCATTCCTAGATCCAAGATCATGATCGTAGGAGACATAACGGTGAAAAAAGTGGGAGGTTTAGTTTTCTCAAAAGGTGGCCGAGATAAAGACCCCCCAGATCTATTTGCATGTTGGGATACTTAAGTATCATTGGTTGTCATGTTTTGGTCGTAGTTCGCCATTTTTACCTAATTTATGATGATGATGATGATTACTTTAGGACTCTCTAGCTGGTGGGGATCTGCTTGGGAACACTGTAGACCTAGCAGAGTCTCTCCCTGTTGACCAGAACCTACTGTCGGAGGCGTGGTCTAAGGCCAACAACTTCACTTCAGCAGTGCCCATAGCCTTCACTACCTACCAGCCTGTGACTGTCGCCCCGACGACGTACTCCGTGGTAGCAGTCACCCAGCCTTTGGCCCCCGTCGCCATACAGCCGGCGCCTACCACTAACAAGGATAGTTTCGCTGTTCCATTTGTAAGTATGTTCAACAAGTAGAGGTAGTCTTCATACCATTGGTATTACTATTGAGTTTTAATGAGCGTTGGTAATACAGACACGGCCAGGTGACGAAGTTTTCCATGCTTCGGTTATTATTCAAACTTGTTAAAGTGTCAATTGATAATAAGGTTGTGCACCAATCTCTGGCTTTCAACTACTATAAAATCGCTAACTACAATGATAGTAATTTTTTATCGGGATCGTCATTTTTTGTTATCTCTTATTACAGGGTAAGCCCGCTCGCACCAGGCAGAGACCAATTGCCCCGGCACCGCCAACTCCCTCTGTTGTGCCTTCATCAACACTGACACTTCCCGTTTCCGTACCAGTGCAGAAGAACTTGGCTTCCCAAAATAACTCGTGTCTTGCGCAACTGCTCACAGCGGGTAAGTGGAGGTTGTGAAATGTTGAAAGTGCAATTTTACATTTCCAACATGATTCAATTGATAAATTTAACGTGGACCCCCAGGGTGCTTAATGTGATGAACTAAAAAATCAGGGGGTGGATGTGAACTTGGCACTTAGTTGTTATGAAATCAGCCAATTCAGGGTAACGTACGGCCAAAGTTAGCGAGAGACTAGGGGTATTTCCCTGGATGAGTTTGGCAAGGTCCCGTCAAAACTGTTGGCTGTTCAACAGTAAATGAGCTTCGTATATTTTGGGAGCTAAAATTCTGGAGAGACGCATGTTCACAAAGACACCGGCACTTTCAAGGAAGTCTCGATTGTATACATTTAAAAGTAAAAATTAGCAAATTTCAAGGGCCAGCATTAACCCAAAAATGGGTGTGTAACTGGACATGTGGGGTATTCTAAATGTGGTTGTACAGTTGTGGTGAAAATGCTCATGTGCACACTCTCATTCCTCTGTGTATGGTGCTAATGAAACGATATTCTTTTTGCTCGGATTCTGTTTTTGCCAACTAAGTCCTGGCTGAGGTATACATTTTTGCCAAAAGGCTTGCAATAGGGTCAAAATTACCCAAATATAATGGTAGAATAAATATTTCAGGTCTCCAGTAGTAAATTTTTTGAGAAACTGTTCTCAATTTTTTGGTGAACTCTGCCCGATGGGACCATCATCTTGTTACTTAACTATTTCCCTTATGCTTAATTTTGTCACGGTTATGCCATCCTTGCACCCTTTGGGTCAGAAACAAACTGATGGTTTGAATGTGAGATTACCATTTGTTGGTGGACACTTAATTTAGTAACATCTAGAAACGTGTCGTTTGAGTAGAACCATTGCTCCTTGCCTTTCTTTTGATATTTGGTCCTAATTGAAATGTCAACGACATTCATTTAGGCTTAATTATCTACTCAGCCCTTCACAAATGAGCCCCCTTGTGCTTTGTTTCCAGTCTAAGGATTGTGATGAATTGTTGACCACCATACGAGTAGAAGTCTAGTTACATAGGGTTCATTGTGAATGAACAGCGCATTGTACACTCACATTGTAACTTCTTGCCATGGCGTGGGGTAGTCTAAAGACAAAGGAATGTTTGACTTGAAACTTACTAGGTGTCGAAATCGAAGCAAGGGACCTCCCCACAGAAATGCTCTGATCACAGGAATGCTCCGTGGTGATGGCCTACTTTCTGCCCTTGATCTATTGAGATGTCAAATAGAGGGACATTTACTTATTAGCGACACGACTAGTGATGTGACCTTGACATTTTGTCATGTTCTCGTCAGATGTTCCTCCTTCGTTCAACTCCCCGGTTATGGTTTACTTTTTTACTGAAATTCTTGTTTCAAGCGTGTGAACTGCATCTTTTCTTGTGAAATTTTTGGCAAAGATATGTTTTGCAAAATAATTCACTATAGCGTGGTGTTAATATAAAATCAACCTGAAATCAGACGCCATTTTGCTGTATTGAGCTTAGTTTACGGACAAGTTTATTCAATTTCTGTTAAGTATGGGCCAAAATTGAATTTTTCTTTCAGTTTTCAAACTTGAAGGGCTTTCAGAATTGCTACAACTTTAAAACTTTCACTTAATTTCATTTGTGTGTAATAAATTGATGATCCTTAAAAAAATTGATTTTTGCGATCATGTACCCACTGTTGAAATGATAAGGTCTTGTCAACTCATGTGAATGTGATGGTTCCATGTTCTTGTCACATAGTAGGTTCTTACCCTGGACTAAAATTGGACCAGCAGTCAACCACAGTCCAACAGACGTCACCAATTGCTTCCACCAGTAAGCTGACCCCGAAGAAGTCGGCCACCAACAGTGGGGGTCGGTTGATGACCCTGGCCAAGATGCTGGCCGCTGATTCGTCACCGACACCTGACATGTCCACTGCAGACACAGTGGCCAGTATTCTCGCTGGAGTTGTCGAGGTCAGTATTATTGAAGATTCAGTGGTCAATCCCGGATACCTGATGAAGTATCATTGTAAAGTAATTTTATCGGGTGAGCCGAAAAACGTTCCAATATTCAGTGTCATTTTAACAGTTTTACTCACATTAATACAAAAATTAGTTTCAATTGGTAGTTTAACAGCACTGTGTGTCCCGAAAATGAAAACACACTTCAAATGACAATAACTGTGTTGTTTATTGGCTTTAATAGGAAAAAGACTACTGGTTTAAATTTGAACCGCGTGAACCTTGGAACGTTTTTTGCTTGCCCTATAAGTAAGGATGCCCCCCTTTGTTCATTGCTGTCAGTCAGTGTATTTTAGTGGGAACAGTACTTGAGAACATTCTGATTTTGTTGAAGTCTCGCCTCTCAAACTCTGATGTTCTTCAAACTTAATTGCTTTGTATCCTTACTGTTCTGCCTAGTGAATAGCCACATCATGATCATTGCCATCATAACTTTTTGGTTAGGTATTCCAAAATTTGTGAGCTCATAGTTTTGCCGGTGGGCTATGGTGGTCATATTCAATGTGAAGCTATTCTCTCTCATGGCATTGCTGTATTTTCATTCAGCTACTGTATTTTCTCTAGTGCTTACTCCTGTTAGCCTCTGTATGAATTTTAGTCATGGAGTAGAGGAACTACTAGATGGCTGTTGTCTCTGTTTCAGAGCCCTTCTGAGGCCACGGCACACAAACTCTTGTCCCCTGCCTCTGTGCCTTCGTACAGTTCGAAACCCATAAACATACCTCAGTCGTCCAGTAAGTACATTGTGAATCGCACAAGTGGTTTGGCAACATTAGATGTAAAGCCGTGTATAATGCAGTTTGTACTTATTTAGGTACCATACTCATCCGGGTTACCGCCCAGGGCGCTTAAATTGGGAATCTTAAAAAACGGGGTGGGCGGTAAGCCGAGCATGGGCGGTTAAAATCGAAATTTTTGAAAAGTCGGGAGTTGTTGCTTACAGCATGGAGGACCGATTTTACTCTGACGGATCTGCACTGACGTCGGACTTCAAGCATATCAGTTAAAATATAGGTGGGGGATTGAAGTAACGGACTTCAACGGCCTGCGCGTACAATACAGTGGCGTCGTGATCCTGAGCGTGATTGGGTTTTTACGTACCTCGGTCGCTGCTGGTTATCTCTTAGAACTAAGGTATTCCTACGGGTAGGCGTGCGTTCAGTTGGGCAAATTTCTTCAGAGAAAAGACAGATCACTAGTTCGCGGCGTATTTTTAAAGGAAGCACTTGATTGTGTAAAGATTTGCTTCCCATTGGACACTTAGGCAACCAAGCACGTGCTGGTCATTGACAGGTCTTCTTACTGAATACTTTAAACTTAGTTTAGGCAACCAAACCCCTGCTTATGATTGACAAGTCTTCTAATTGAACACTTTAAACAATGTAACATTTTATATACATTGTATATTTCTTTTTTGAGTTAAAAGTCAGCACCGCTGTTGTTCAAAGCACGTGCTCAACAATCGACCATACTGCTATTATACAATAGGGGTACTCGGTCAGCTGCCAAAATAATGAAGCAAAATCACGTCTTGTAAAAAGTCATCAGGCAAATCAAAAGTTCAAAAAATAAGTTTTTGATCACATGGAATGTGGACAGAATGTTCGACTTGCGCTAATGACAAGTTGATTTTTTGCGCTCTTGCCTTTGGTTGGGCGCTTCCATTTTGGTGTCGGGGGGTAAAAGTCATTAAAAACATGTCTTTAAAGTCCTTCTCTCAAACTGCCCATGTGGTTCCAGTATCCGAAAATACTTACTACATAAATTCTTATTTTCGACACCCTTTCTTTATATTCGTTTCGCCTTTCTTGCCAAAAGCGATTTTTTAACAGTATTTGACCCTTCTCTGTGAGCGTATAATTACCGGCTGTCATCGGTTATTTTCGTACCCACATTTCCGGCTCATCAGTTCAGGAACTTGTCCTGAACGCCGCCATTTTTTCCTTGTAACTGAATGTGCTATCGCTTGCTCGAAAAGTCTTCATTATTTTGTTTTATTAGTAATATATCGTGATTCGTTTGCATATGTAGTGTATTTATAGTTTGTAGTTAGTGGTCGTTGATTTTTTTTGGAATGTTACGCGTACTTAGTATGTTAAAATAGCATTGGTGTTTAGTTACTTACGTAGGCCGGTCGAACCTAGGAACCAATATGGGTCGAACCTAGGAACCAATATGGGTCGAACCAATTTTTTTTCGGTTTTATTATTTTTTTTCTCGTTTTGAAAAAGTACTTTGCTATCATCGGAAAGGTAGTACATTCTACTCAGTAAAAATCGAAAAAGTATCAAAATCGTGGCAAGCAGTGTAAAGTTATTGCAAGTTTTGTAGCGAAATTTCGGGGTCAATTTGTTTGGATCGCGTCGGCCATATTGGAGGACAGCGGGATAAGTTACGAGTTAAAAACTTTGTGTAAATTGTTTTCGCCAACAAATTACGGTGAAATTTAGTTAAACATATCTTTACTTACTATTCTGCACGATTTAACAGTGTTCACCAAATTTCAGCCTCGCAGTTGTTACTCATTCCCGTTGGACTTCGTCTCATTTCTGGCGGCACCGACAACATGGCGACTTTTGCTGAACTGAAAGGCATGTTCAATCGGCTACTTTGTAATTTGTGAAGATTTAACGTTGATACATTTTGACAAACGTTGCTACAAAAAAGAAACTTTGTTCAATTTTCTTGTTTTTTGTGCCCCTAATTTCATGCAAGTGTCTGAAACTACCCTTGAATATATGCAACATTTATGATTTGACCATTTTACTTCGACAAAACAGCTTGCAACCGCATGCATTTACCGTTCGCCAATGTCTGGTCTCGATCCGCACCGGGTCCGATAGGCTGCGGTCCCGAGTCTGACAAAATAATTTCTGTCAAAATTTATTCACCACATTTCTTCAGCAAATTCGATGAAATTGTCCGTAGTTTGATTTTATAAAAATTAAAGCACGCTGTCGATTATTTTATCCCCGTTTGCTGGCTGGTAACAGTACAGGCACTGCTCCAGTCGCACTGACGGCGTTTTCTCGGCCTGGGTTCCTGAGTGAATTGTACTTCCGGGTTCGCGGCAAGTTCAAAATGGTGGTCGTTCTTCGGGTGCGAATCGTGAGTGGCGCGTTCATTTAAACTTTTTTCGAGTACGGATTGTGTATTAGTTATGGGGTAAGTACTTCTTGGATCCTTATAACATCCTCTAACCATGTAATAAGGGTTAACACGTGAGAGAAGGACTTTAACCAAGACGGAACAGCGACACAAGTTGGCTTGTCACAATGGACCATGTCTTTTCTTATTTCAATGCTCAGGGTGGTTGTGTTTCGTGTACTGTCACGGGGAATCACAGAAAGGTTGGCCACGGACGTGATATCCCTGTCAAGTACTGCTTTGCTGGTTCTACCGCAAATGAAATATGTTCGACAAATGCTGTCTCAGTGATCAGTACATGCTGACACGAGTTCCACGCGTAAGCTAAAGGAAACAATTGTGTCTCCTTCAGTAAAGGGCATGAGAATACGGGTATTTTACCGCCATAGTAAGGCAAGGTCCCAGATCCGCTAAAACTGATTGATTGTCACAGAAAGGTAAGCGAGTTGCGCATGTTTTGGAATCTTAATTTAGTGCGACGAACGTTCACTGAAGCACAGATACCTTTACAGAAGTCTCGATCATAAAAAATTGGGGGTGTGCGGTTAGCCGAGCATGGGCCGTAACCCGGATGAGTACGGTATTATAGTTGACATATCCATGGATGTGTTCTGTTTAATCGTCACAATCAGTCTGAGCACAGAGGCCATGTTGTGTAAATAGGAGGTGTGTCTATTAACCTTACGGAACAAAGTTTGTAAACGTGTTGTGTCATTCTTGTACGTAATTTCCTATATAATTCATAAATGTGTGCATTTTTCCAGGACGTAAATCAGATCCGCCAATCAGTTCAGAACAGTTTGACAATGCTGACAGTATATTGGTAAGAGCTCCCAGTGTTGTCGTTAATTCAGTTGATCATTGTGTGGCAGAAGCTTTGCAGTTGGTTGTCACATGTCTCCTCCGTTCACTGTACTTAGCTTATGAAACCTTTGTCCGATTTATAATTTGAGTAAAATTTATTCAAAATATTATCAGTCGTTTCACAGCTTTAAGGCCTGAAGATCGGTTGGTCTTCACAAATTTGACATTTTTGGGGTTTCTTCAGTGTATATTTGGTTTTGTCTTTGGTTAAAATGGTGGTTGAACAAAGCGAAAAAGTCTTTTCCTGAGAAACTTCATAATCTCTTTGTTACTATGTCTACAGTTAACTGATGATTGACTGGTAAGCACTGTATCCCAAATCATGTTGATCCTTTGAGATCAACAAATTTCATAACGATTTCAAAGTCTCGCTGTTGTGTTTTTGCCATTGATTTGGTTTACTGTTATTGTCCATCTGAAGCAGGCAAAAACAACATACTAATTAAAAATGAAAAAATTGCTTGCTGATGACAGACAAGCAAAATGCGCCATGGTCAAGTTTCCTTGATGCCCAGCTTGCTGAAGGACTATGGAGCTAAATCTCAAGTTTGCACACCCGTTATTCTATTCAAATTGGTTAACCATGAGACAAATTGCTAATGAAAGGTGACATGTGCTTTTTTAAAGAACATCAATTGTTGAATCTTAAGCTTTCATTGGCTAAAATATGTCCCATGTTTACTGCCACAAAAATTTGCCTTACTTTGATACCCAGTAGTCATTGTGTCATGAAATTTGCGTGTCATGCAACCATACTGTGGACTTGTCTACTAAGGTTCAGTTTCCTTACCACCGGATTGAAGTTTACTGGGGTGTCTGATCCTGCTCCCGTCTTCCTAATTCTCTACTATGCAAGACTATACATTTGCAGAAATGTATTTGAAACTCTCTTTGATTGAAAACACGCAACCAATCTTTAGGCTTAGACATTCACTTTTGCTGGATTGATGACTAATGTTTGCATAATTTGCTCTTACACATCACAAGGACCATGTAACAAAATGTGAGTTTGTAATGTGTAAATGTCCAGGTAACTCGAGAGCATTTTTGTTCTCATGGTTTTGGGTAGCACTTAACTCTGTTTCGACTATTTCTAGGATCAGGCCTCGTCCCCAACCTTTGACCTAGCGGACTCCCCCAAGTCTAGTGATGTAAGTGCTCTGGTGTGAGACGGGAAGTTATGTTTTTGGAGATAACATTTGTGCAATACAATTGTGGTTTGTTGTATGGGATTGCCTGCTTCTGCTGTTGCTTATCTGGTCGGGGAAAAGCATTCTGCTTTGTGATGTTGTAGTACGAGCACTTGTGTGACAGGTGAAAAAAGGTCAGGTGTAAATAGACGTTCTGTGCAAATGTAAATAATTCCATAGTCAACAAGGAGACTGAGCCATATATATCACTTTGTGTCCGTGGCTGTGTCTTGGACAACACAGTGAGTTAAATCAGTTTTTGGCCACAATAAGATTAAAAACCGGACAATCCAATTGTTAAGGCGGAAAACTAAACACCATTTGAGGTATAACTAATGCTGTGTGTTGTCATGGTAACTCGTCTGTCACGCCACCCATATATGCAAACATCTTTAAGTTAGGGGTTTCAGCTTCCATTTTTTGTTGTAGTTGATTGAAATTAACTGGCATTATGTGTGTTGTCCCTACAGGGCTACAGGGGGGCTCGGCCCAAGTCAGACAATTATCAATACAAGGAGCAGCGACGAGCTCTTCACATCACGGCTGAACAGAAGAGGCGGGTCAACATTAAGGTAGGTCACAGTCTGATCCCCGTAGTTGCCCTTTGTCCCAGCAGGTCACCTTTTCATCAGAAGGACACTGTTTGATCCACAGCCACTTGGGTGACCTAGTAGGAATCTGGTGTTTTTCCAATAGAACTTTACATAGTATACATCAATTGTGGAGTTCTGTTCTACTGTTGGTTGCAGGTCAGCATTTTTCGCTAAACGGCGGCATTTTCTCATTTCTGTGACCGCTGAACTTTGACCTCCTTGACAAAGAATCCCTACATTGCAGCTTTGTGAGTGCTTGACTTACATTGTGAAATTATGAAAGTCAGTGAATTAAAAATGTTTCAGTTACGAAATATCCGAATAATTTAAGCAGAACATCTTTCTGATATAAATCAAATGTCAGGACAGTGAAATTTGGAAAATTGGCTTAAGTTTGAGGATACATGTAATGACTGCCTGAAGAATTGGTCAATAGGTGGCGTGCAACACATGCTTAATGGTTCCTTGCCTGGAATGTGTGAAGCTGTGTGATTCTGTTCACCTGTCTCTCGTTGTCTCAACTGTTGTCTTTATTTCAGTCTGGTTTTGACATGCTTCACACACTCATCCCAGCCCTTCAACAAAATCTCACTTCAAAGATAAGCAAAGCTCAGATGTTACAGAAGAGTAAGTGAACATTTAGTAGTTGTTGAGTAGTTCGAGGTCCGAAACCATTCCTAAGTTAACGAAATAAATTTCGTGGGTCACTTCGGGTAAACTTTCAAATTTCATGGAACGTGACTGGTTGTTTTTGTTTACTGGAGTCTTATTAAGGTTGGTGGTTTTGTGCCCAGCTGTATTGTGGGAGACTCATGTGACGTATATTATTCACTTGTAGTTGCTATTGAATTTCCTTTCTTGCATATATATACTGTGGTAATAATTCTCCAGTTTTTGGGACAACTAAACATGGATACTTTGCTTGAGTGTGCAATGTTTGAGGCATGTGATAAAAACCATATCGTCCATGTCCCAATCTTCAGAATCGAGAAAAATCAACTTGGGCTTGAATTTCGGTGTCCCAAACTTTTTCGATTGTGCAGGACTGGAGCATTTTTACTGCAGTTTATGAGACTCAAAACTGAATGAGCTGTGTTTAATTGCCAACTTGCCCACTACGTGTTACAGCTGCTGAATACTGTCGTAAGCTCAAGTCAGAGCGTTCGTCCATGCAGGAAGAGGCAGACGTATTGAGACAAGAGATAGAGACACTCAAGGATGCCATCAGGTGAACTGCGAACTTTTGTATTTATAATTTTCACAAAGACAAATGATGGAATGATGTTATTTGCAATTCGAAAACAAATTAACAAGTTGCAAGTCCTAAGATAAGGATTCCGTAACAATATTCGAAGTAGGAGGCTATATAGTGCCTGATGAATGTGCTGCATTGTGGGTAAATACCACAGTTAAAAAGATTAAGACTGCTCAGTTATTGAAAAGTGTCTTGCCTCTCACATTAACCTGTCTCTTAATCCCTCTAGCAACTGCCAAGCACAGCTGCCTGCGACTGGCGTCCCAGTTACGCGCCAGAGAACCGACCAACAGCAAGAACTGTTTGAAGACTACGTCAAGAACAGAACTCTTCAAGACTGGAGGTTTTGGATTGTATCCTTTACTTGTCTGGTTGTACTGGATATGTTCTGAGAACTCGCCTAAGGTTAAAAGTTGTATTTGTTTTGTATTATATGGCGCCTTGCATTTATACTTGGAAATGATTCTAATGGCTTCTCAAATTTTAATTAATATTGCTGGTGGAATGCCTGGATAATGTCGGCCTCTCGGTGTTCATCCTGGTGTTTAATTCACGCGTCCATTTCTGTATCGGAAAATCTCTGTCTGGCATCTATGTAATTTTCACCCTTTTTGACCTGTGTGAAGGTTCCATGACCATACATTTATCAGAATACGTTTATACTGGAAGAATGAACGACTTAAGAGGAACTGTAATTCAATCGTGACTCTTGCTTGGCAGATTTCATTGCATTTCGAATGAACAAACATTTTCCCGAGCATTTTCGTTTTTCAAACCATCCATTGTATATTTGTGCATACCTGTGGGATTATATCACGGTAGTCATTTCATTTTCTTGTGACTATTGAATTGTATTGAGCGTAGACATGCACATTGTGTGTTGCGGACTAGGAGTCATTTCATTTTCTTGTGACCATTGAATTGTATTGAGCGTAGACATGCACNTTAAAAGTTGTATTTGTTTTGTATTATATGGCGCCTTGCATTTATACTTGGAAATGATTCTAATGGCTTCTCAAATTTTAATTAATATTGCTGGTGGAATGCCTGGATAATGTCGGCCTCTCGGTGTTCATCCTGGTGTTTAATTCACGCGTCCATTTCTGTATCGGAAAATCTCTGTCTGGCATCTATGTAATTTTCACCCATTTTGACCTGTGTGAAGGTTCCATGACCATACATTTATCAGAATACATTTATACTGGAAGAATGAACGACTTAAGAGGAACTGTAATTCAATCGTGACTCTTGCTTGGCAGATTTCATTGCGTTTCGAATGAACAAACATTTTCCCGAGCATTTTCGTTTTTCAAACCATCCATTGTATATTTGTGCATACCTGTGGGATTATGTCACGGTAGTCATTTCATTTTCTTGTGACCATTGAATTGTATTGAGCGTAGACATGCACATTGTGTGTTGCGGACTAGGAGTCATGTTCATGACTGGCATCTGTTTAAAAACAGCATGCGTTCTCTCAAACGGATTATGTGTACATATCGACCTGATGCCATGTTTACTCCTTAACCATTTGTACAGTTCAGTCGCATTATTCGTTCACTATTTGTGTCCTATAATAACATAGTGTCGACAGCCAGTATGGAAGACCTCTGTCGCAGTGTACTGGCCTGGTTAGACCAGCACTGCTCTCTGGTCCAGCTAAGAACGGGTGAGTTAAATGCAACTGATCCTATTCCTGCAGTTGTTTTCCCAATAAAATGGACAACACCAAGTTTAGTCAGTATTTCAGAAAGTGTGTTAAAATATCAGCAAGAACTGTCGAAATATTTAAAGGCAAAGGCAACCTTTTTTCATGTCACTTTTAGCGAAAATAAGGTTCGTTGATAATCCCAGACACATGTTTCAATTAATTACAGCTTTTCGTAATTTGATTAATTTCTCGTCCTCTACTGTGGAAGTGACGTTTTGAGAGGCAAGATTTTCGCGCCAATTTCTTTTCATTATAGTCTGACTGTGATAGCTGTCGAGTCAGTCATTGTTCTACCTCGGTTTTGATAAGTTCGGTCGTCGTTTGCTTTTGTTTACAAGTCAGTCAACATGCCATGCTGTAGCTGCGTGCCGGGATGTACTCATTATCGTCTCACACGCGCTTTGGGTACCTTGCGTCGCTTTCCGAAGGATGACACACTTCGCCGTACTTGACTAGCTCGTTCATGTGAAGAACTCAGCGCTACCCGTCCACGCAACGTACAAAACAGTGGAGGGTTACCGAGTGTGTGGCAAGCATTTTCTGCAGTCAGATTATGACAGGGATATGTACGCTGAATTAATGAACGTCCCTGCGAAACAACGCCTGAAGAAGGGTACCATACCGTCGCTGTTGATTCCCGGCAGTGCCCCGTCGCCAACCCCGAGAAGTGCGTTTTTGAAGTGAGAAGCCTCGCGAGCTGTGGCCACTATATACAGGGACTGAAGGCACTTCATCTACTGTCACCCGTGCCTCCGAACGTACCCCCATTGCATGCAATTCCGGGAACTAGCAGTGATTCGCCCTGTGTTGTTGTGTCTAGCCTCGGCAGAGCCTGTAAGCAGCCCTGCAGCGATGTTGAGTAGTGGGAGTGAATACAGGCCCAGTTTGACACCCAGTGAAGAGGACAGTTCGACATCCAATGAACAGCTCGGTGAGCCTAAGTTTGATAAGTTTATTGTGGACTTGTATTGGAGCTATTTGGAAGGTGCCAGGTGTGTGACGAGAGAGTCACACGGCGGGATGTAAGCAGTTTGGGTGGTCAGATCACCCTCCAGTGGGAGTGTGTCGCGGCACACTCGGGCAAGTGGGACAGTTTTGCCTCTGTATGTGAGACGATAATGAGTACACCCCAGTACGCAGCAACAGCGTGGCATGTTGACTGACTCATAAGCAAAAGCAAACGACGACCGGACTTATAACAACTGAGGTAAAACAATGACTGACTCGACTGCTCTCACAGTCAGACTATATGAAAAGTAATTGACCCGAAATTCTTGCCTCCCAAAACGTCACTTCCGGGGTAGACGACGAGTAATTAATTAAATTACGAAAAGCAGTAAATAAGTGAAAAATATGTCTGGGATAATCAACAAACCTTATTTTTGCTAAAAATGACAGGAAAAAAGGTTGCCTTCGCCTTAAATGCATTTTTGCTTAGTGTTTTCGAGAATTTGACCTATCTGTGTTCTCTCAGTGGTTAGGAGCGATGACCTCATTTTGGTATCTGACTTGAGTTCAGCTTCATTATCAGCCTTGTTGTACCAGCTTATTGCTAAATAATTCTGACAATAAATGTACCGAGTTTGACAGAGCCCTGCCAAAATTTCAAGAGTTATAACTACACGGCTTAATAGGCCAAATACTATGAGAAGAAATGCAGAGAAGAATGCTGTGAATAGGACAGTGGTTTGGCAGATGATGAGGTATATGCAGTCTATAAAGGGCTGTATATAACTATGTGGCTTCTCGATGTATATGCAGTCTATAAAGAGCTGTATATAACTATGTGGCTTCTCGATGTATATGCAGTCTATAAAGAGCTGTATATAACTATGTGGCTTCTTGGTGTATATGCAGTCTATAAAGGGCTGTATATAACACGGAGTCCGTTACTTCAGGCATCTTGATATGTTCTTGTTACATCAAATGCAAAATGGGCATTTATGTTTAACATAAGATTTCAGTAAATGTGTCACAATGACACATATTGGCGATAATCAGTTGGTCATTATATCTATTGTTATCATATTCTGCCGTGGACATCAACTGTTATGTTTATAGTGAAACAATATCACTTAATGTGAGATTGTCATTATTAGTCACTGAAAACTTGTAACAATGCTAATCGGGTGTACATTGTTAGGAAGGATTTGTTTGAGAAAAGCTGCGAAAGTGGGGATAATCATATCAAAGCTTCGAAGTTTTGACTATGCAGTTGTGACGGGGATATCACCCTATTACCAAAAAATAATAAAATAATAAAATTCAAAAAAATATTCGGGATTCCTGGACAACCCCAAATCTGTGTGCATTTGGATGGGGAAATGAAGTTGTTTTGAAAAAGTGGTCCACTTTAAACATTGTCAACTGCTTAGTGAAAATAGTAGCAAACTGTTAAATCAATGGTATGGACATGTACCGCAGTTGGAGAGACGAAACAGTTCCTACCATTAGATGTGTGGAGAAGTGAGTTATCATTCCATACTATCTAATTAAAAATGCCCCTTTTGTCGGACTTCGAAACTAAAAAAGAGAGAATAAGAAATTAGGATATTCCAATATTTAGGTCAAATTTCCCATTCCTTTATATGGTACCAAGTAGCGCATGATCAGCCACTGTCACCCAGAGAAAGAACTGGTACTGGGGTAAAATGAACATATAGCGATTATTAATTCGACTATATTTTCACGCACGCTTTTTATCATTTTCAGAAGTGACAGACGATCTGCCTCTTAAGGTCTAATTTAACTCGACGAAGAGTCACAATTGCTTATTTTTTCATGTATTGCTTTATCCTTTGTAGAGGTGTTCAATTCTCTGCGCCAGCTTAGTACGACCACATCCATACTCTCAAATCCTACTCGTGTGCGAGACGAGGCGATTGCAGCTGTCACGAAGCAGGAGCGAAGAGATAGTATCTGAAGACTGGTGGTCCGAGTTCACGTGGCATTTGCTTGCTGAAATTGGTGATGGAGAGGTGGTATTCAGCCCACGAAGGACCATCGAACTGTGGTGCTTAGACGTGCCGGTGCATTAAACGAAAAGTGGCTTCTACAGCTGTTCAGTATTGACAGCATAAGTGGCTATGCTTACGTTTGTGACTTGTCTTGTGTGACATCTAGTCAATACAGTTACCGAGGACAATTGCATTACTAGTAACATCATGCATTATGGAATTACTGGGATATCAGGAAATGAGCTGCGTAGTATTAATTGAAATGGCAGCACCTTTGCGGCAACATTGACTTTGAGTTCGCCGATTTTCATCTGTTTAGTGTTGTTTAGAATAGACATATGAATTGAGCAACGTTGGTGTGTTACAGAGATGGGTTGCATAAGTACTTTAACACTTGTTGGCTGTACAACTTTGATTATTGCATTGTTCATTATTAGCACCATGACATGTGATGTTGTAATCCAGTGTGTAAGTTTTATGCAACCGATCGCATGTGTTCTCCAATTTACAGTTTTGTAATTTGTTAACTGTATAGGTGAGGGAATATGTGTTGTGACTGATGCTATGTGAAATTGAAAGTTAGCAGTATGAATAGTAGTCTTGTTCTTTTGTTTTGTTGGCAATTTCAATACAATAACACTGTCCTGAAATACAACAGTGCCACTCAGAACTGCAGTAAACCCATGTACAAAACTAACTTTGAATTGATGTTGCATACCGTTATGAAAAAACAGTCTCATCTTCCTTACGCAAGATAAGAAATGATTTCCAGGCTTTAGAAAAATCGACTGATGGTTATTGCTTCTGACCAGGTGCATTACCTCCCGAGGAGGTATGGCCGTAACAAGAATTCAATTCAAAGGACAAGTTAGAACACAATGGCGTTCTCTTCAAAAACAAATATACTTAACATGGTGTATTGTGGCTTTGAATTCCTTGTTCTTTACCCATGTTACTTCACTTTCTTCAAGCACTTTTTCAGCATTCTTTTCGTGCTACAGGCGATCAGTTATTTATTACTTCTCCGTTTTGTGCATGGCTTACATGGTCAATCATGTAATGGGTTTTCTACCTCTGCTTCAAAAGAGTTCAATTCGGGACAGTGCTATTCGTGGATGTTTTGTCTTGTGAACATAAAAGTGTGATATGTGTTTGATTCCTTGATTCGTTTTGATTAATACGATAACACTGTAATAATATGCTTACTGACACCGAAGATGGGCTTCTGGCTGGCTATAGTACAAGAAGTGTACTTTCATGTACTGTTGAAGCCTTACTGAAACATTTGTGCCAAGTGCTCCACCTCTTGGTGAAAGCCTGAACTATGTTCATTGTCTCAACTTCTTAATACAGTAAATCTTGCACAAGTTGGATGTGTGAGTCAGATTTTCGCTCAACTCTGACCAAGGCTACAGGGTACAATTGTTCTTGTATTAGATTCTTTAATAAAGCGTCACGTTAAGTCGGAATTCTCAAGTCATTTTTTGCTCAACTCTGAGAAAAGGTGCAGATTGTTCGAACATAAATTTCCTCATCACATAACTAATCTCTTTCAAAATGTCCCAGATATTAGACGGAATTTCACCAAAAACAGGATACTGCCACTGTGCACATGTAGGCTAGACTACCTTTATGACACCCAAGATGCGTACATAGATATTTTATAATGGGAAATCTGTGCATACAGTTATATCATTAATGACCTGTGATACATGTGATCTATTGAAGAAACATCATTTCATTTGGGCATGTTTTGCAGAGGGAAGGGGGTGTATTCCATGGCCAAATTTGGTCAAAGGCGTTGTGCATGCAGCCTTCAGAGGAGTCAGATTTTGCTGAACTCTGATGAAATCTCTGTCCAGTGGATTGGGCTTAGCAAGATTTACTGTATTTTGAAATACAACACAACTAGAATGCGTATGTATGTGTGCGAATGAATGAATGCGCTAAAATTGTATTTGCGATGTGGTTACTTGAGCTACCAAATGAGTGAAGCATTGCTTCTCGACGCTTGTTATTGGGCTGCGCTTGTTTATACAACGACGAGCGAGGTTTGAGCAGGTGTAATTTACACCCGTTATTGAGATTTGATATCTTTTGGAATTAACCCTGCTTAGGGCTGTTCCAGCAAAATCTGTATGGGAGGGGGGGAAGGCACTTTTATTTTGTACCCACCACCCATATTTTTCATTTATTTCTCCAACCCCTGACCCATAATTTTTTAATTATTTTTAATAGGTTAAAATATAAAATCCAACACTTGCAAACAAATTGCCTCCAGGAGGACCTGTTAAGAACTTAGATGATTAACAGACAAGAACTAGTTGTCTTGTCCAATATTGTCAAAAACTAAAGTAGCCTGTGAGCAATACTTTTGGCAGCCACCAGGTGTCTCTGTTCACCATGTGTCTATAATTTCAACGAACTCTTTTATACTTCTATGTCAAGTGAATATTGGAACTTGTTTGTCTTACTCCTCATACTCTTTATTTAAAAATCATCAATTTTCTTAT
>NMRA01000099.1:764534-791448 GCA_002633005.1 Phoronis australis | reverse complement strand
TCGTATTTGTTTTCGCTCCTCTTTTCAAATATTACAGTAAAAACTACGTAAAATTCTCTCCATAAAAAGTACAGTTGTTAGGCTAGACTGTAATCAGCTGATCATATCCGCATGAGCGAAGTCAATTATCCTCGCTCGTGACTCGATGAATAGAGCAGCTTGGCGGCATCCCTTTGAGCATGAGCCGAGCGCGTCTCAGCCAAGGTGGATAAATACGGTCTAGTTCAATTTTCCATACCCCGCCGTTTACCTTAAACACTGGGGTTAGAACCAATTTTATTTAGTGGGAATGTTCATAGCATGGTGAAATTCTATTTTGCAATTTTTTTAAATGAAAGATAAGTAGCACCAAAATGGAGCTTCAACATTTTCAAGTTGTGCTCTGCAGCTACCGCCACACAATGCTTTGAATAAAATGTCAGTTTTAGAAGCCCTTGATAAATGAAAAAATGTCACTTTAGACAATCATTTCTGTTCAAAATTGTTCAGATCTTCCCGTAAGCCCACCCCCGTCTTCCCAGGCCTTTAAAGCTGCAATACCTGCAACATCGTATGCCTGGCTTAGCTCGGCACACCTAGCATCTTTAAACGGCACAGCCAGCCACGGCATAGTTCTGTAGTATTCCTTAAAGGAATCTTCAGCACGGTCTGAGCTGACGAATATCATCTCAAACGACTTGCCATCCTTAATCAGCTTGTTATAGCACTTGATCAGCTCGGGGGTGAACTTTTTGCATGGTGGACACTGCAAGGCAAAGGAAAAGTACAGATGAGAAATCAATCAATTAATCAAATATCATCAATCATCACTGACATCATCATCAGCATTGTCAACATCATCATTGTCATCATCATCACATAACTGTCATCAGCATTGTCATTATCGTCGTCGTCGTATCGTCACTGTCGTCAGAAACAAGATGGTGGACATTAGTGGAATTCTAGTTTGCAAAATTCCTGAATAAAATACAAAAATATTAATAAATTTTACTCTATCATCAGTGTAGCTTGTACTGTACACCGTCATGAAACAATACTATAATTTTTAACTTACTTTGCACAAAAATCATTGTTGAAAGTGTTATTTTTCCATCTTTAAAGGTTGATTGAACTGTGCTGCAAATATTGGAAACTTTACCAGATGTTTTTATAAGACATCCACACATCACAATCCAAGCTAGTAATAGTCTTTAACATTGTCTCAATCATGGTTTTTGTGAAAATTTTGGACACAAAACCATTTATCTGCCCAATGTGTGCAGAATAGGTGAAGAACTCAGTAGTATGAGAAAATCTGAACATTTGACATCAAAGGCAGTCCGTCTTTGACTCAATAATCTCAGGCCATTTTATCCAAAATAGCTAAAATTTTCCAAAAGATAGTTAGCCCTGTTAAAGAGTTGCCCAATAACCACACTTCAAAATATTTGCTTCGCACAAAATACAACCTGAACTTACAGGATACTTTCTGCTCAATGACCACCAAGCACACGTAAATTAAGGGTCATATGAAACTAAACCGCACAAAAATGTCTCCATCATTTCAGTTATCTTGTGACAGAAAAGGTTTCTATCCTCTCATTGAGTAGAAAGAGAATCACTAGGGCCGTCCCAGTTTACACAGCGATAGAACTCTGTTCAAGAAGTAAGAAACCGTGTTGTTTTCACTGACCTATGTCAGGCACATTTCCACAGGTCATGATGTCCAAAACCATCGAGGCGTATGACTGGATATATTCCCAATTTCAACCCTTTAAAAGTGCAGGAATTGAAAAGTGTCTTTACAGGGGTTCTGTTTCATTCAAAATAAGCCGACAAACTTGCTTTATCCACTCTCTCCACATTTTTTGATTGATGTCGCGAAGGCGACAAACTTCGCATTACCCATCCCCAGATATTTGTCAAGTTTATCCACCTTTCTCCTATCAGAGTTTCAGCCCACAGAACAGAAGTAATATTTTGTTAGCATTGGAAGGACAAATAGAGTAATGCAGCTGAGAAAAACTTGTAAAGAATACGGCCAACAAAGAGCGCATGAACGAAAACTGTGAAGTTACATATATTGAGTGCTTGATGGAATTGGATATTGCAGCATTGTAGGTAAATTCTGTAAGGTTTGAGTGTCAGCTGTGTAATCAGAAACAGCCCAGCATGACAGAATTAGTCGATCTTTCAACAATTGGACTGTTTTAAGTTCACTGCAAACCATCTCACAAGTCCTTTTGATGTTTAGGAAACCATCAAGTTATGTAATAAGAGGAAACTAATTCAATTTTACATGTAATCAGTCTATATCAAAAACTTTATAAGACTGAAAGGCATAGGAAATGCACCTTTAAATATACACAGCATTCAATGTCATAGCAGGGTGCAGACTTCAAATAAGTATTTATGAGTATTCAAATAAGTGCTTGCTCTGACATTTCATATTAGCCAAACATTACACTAAGAGTGGTACTTATATTACTGGTCGCTGCCTATTATAAGACCAAGAGTTCATTCAGGGATGTCAGAATGGCAATTTCACTGCCATCATTACAGACAGGTTTCAATATTGAGTCTGCATATAACGAGAGTTTGAAAACGTAATGACCAAGTCCTGCAATACTACAAACCTGGTTATAATTAAAATCTAACCAAAAGTTTTAAATCTGTAAAATTGGCAGTTTTATTCAACAAGCCGTTACATAATAAGCAAATGACTGTGAAGAGCAAGACAGCTGGCTAATGCAGTGACAAATCCAAATATCTGGGTGTGACGATGACTGAGTAAGTTTATTATGGGATGAGCATGTTGGTTACCTTGTGTATTTTGGGGATAATTATAATTATCACTGGGAGCTAGATAATTATCATTATCACTGGGAGCTGAATAATTATCATTATCACTGGGAGCTGAATAATTATCATTATTCCTGGGAGGTGAATAATTATCATTATCACTGGGACTTGACGATAACTTTTGAGCGAAAACATTAAGAAAACCATAAATCCCAACAAGTTCAGACATACCTGTCAAAAAAAGTTTCCTTCTTTATGTTCTCTGATCCTCTACTCCAGCAGTTAAGTTCATCCCTACTTGGCAGTACAATTTACTTGGCCACATGCTAAAAATTGTCCGTTGACAGTCATGTTTTCATAAAACCAATGCCACAATTTTTTTCTGTCAGCTGACCTAACATTTGGAAACACAACGGCCTATAATTCTAAAACATAACATCGTACAAAGTTATCTTGATAAAAATTCAAAACCAGTAAGTAATTTCCACAATTAGGTACAAGCGATAGTGTCATATGCTGTGCTGTGCTGACCAACTGTGGCAAGGAAACATTTGTCTATGCAAATTGTTTCGCTTACAATGGGCCATGGACTGCTGTCATGAACTCGCCAAATATCCCAGTCTTCAAAGAGGTACTGGGAGTTCTGACATCAATCTGATAATAGTCCTTAGCTCGGGCCTTCCTAGCTTCACTTTGTAAACGTTGCAAGGTCCATAAATAATTAGCACCTTCTTTTAACTTATATTTATGTAATAGTATACAATTTTTATTCAATTTAACACACTTGTTGATTTAATATCTCCTTTGGATTTTAAATTAAGGTCCACTTGAAAATCGGTGGCTTGACTGAGGTGGTCACCTGGTCATTTACAGAAATCAGGGCATCCAATGCCTCAACTTCGTTGATTTTTTTTTAAATTCTTCTCATCAAACCCAAAATTTCCTTCCAACGATTAAAAATCGCATCAAATTTAGAATCACTTTTAACTCGCACAATCCCTCTAATTGGTGACAAAGGAAGTCACAGGTACCTTTATTATCAAGTAAACAAGGGCCTTGTAATTACTAAAACAATAGCTACTGCTACTGCTAATAACAATAAAAATACTACTACTACTAATAATAACTAGTCTACCAAATTCTAGCAGGTCATTTTACACAGCTGCTGACAACACCTTCAGAGACTGTGACATCCATTAACTGACATCTTCAGGGGATAATTACTGAGTTAAATGCACCCCTATAATTAATTACCCACCCAGCCAAGAAATCACATTACATAACAGTCCATCTGGCTTTACACACATGTCAATCATAACTACCAGAATGTTATGTTTCCTTAATTTTGTAGAAGCAATGAATTCATTAGAGTAATTAGCCTGCCTGCGACTACAGTCTGGCATAATTAATCAACAAACATACTTAATAAAAAGCCGTTTTTTTTGTTTCATAACCCACCACATATATAATGACCAAAGAACCAAGTCTAACTCAACATCATTTACACTTAGTAATAAAAATAGCTACAGCAGTGGTAGTGCATATTTCATTGCTATGGTTACTAGGTCGTTACATAAGTACTCACATCTACGAAAACCATAAAAGTTTTAAGGAAATATTCTTCACCAATCACTCAATGAACTCCTCAGTGATTTACATGCTTTTGAGAATATTGCACTGGAGTCTGGCATTGTCAGATCATATGTTAGTGATTTGGCAACTCCATATTTGCTAGCTGGCGCTAATAAAGGTCCCTCCTTTCATCATCTGAATAGCTTGAGACTAGAAAGCAGTTCGTGGGCATGGGGTGCACGTCTGACATGGCCCCACATCATTACTTGAACTCAGGCATTACAACACAAAGAACCCTTGCTTCTCTAGGAACACCTAGCGAATTTAGAGTTCCCCAGTGCAAGACGTTAAGAATATCTCCAACCTTATTCACAACAAGAGCAACGCAGAGCGTTGAAATGCGCCCACAATTGCACCGTATACGGTATCCTTCTAGAGTTGTTTATTGGTACCATAAAGTGGCCAGTAGAGGGCATATATGTAGTATGTTGTACTTTCCAAAATGAAAAGGCATGGTCATTGTCTCCTCAATAGGCTAGAAGCAAAATGTGAGTGATCTTCATAATACAAGCACATCCTATACATCAGTTGCTTAAAGTACCACAGAAACATAGAATTAAAAACGAATTTACCAACATACGAGATTAGCACAGCATAAGAATGCCAGAAACAAATTTCTACTTGGAACTTTTCCTTCATAGTCACGAAATAACACAAAGTATACACCTGAAGACCTTTGAAAATACAGAGGTCAATGTAAAATACTAAAATTGCCACTAGAGGCATACCGGTAGTCAGAATCATCCTAAAGTAGTCATCGTCCGTTGTCAACATCACATAAATACACTTGCTAAATTTAGTAAAGATCCTGCAAACGGTTTGGGAGATACAGCCATGGGCGCAAAAAAAACTGCCACTAAGAGGTGCCACAGTAATCAAAGTCATGGGAAATACAGCGTCAACCGTCCTCTTCATAGTAAGAACATACATGCCAGTTTTCACAATCACACTTAGAGCGGTTTGGTTGATAGAGGGGTGGACGCCAAAAAACAGACTTAAAAACAGTAAAAATGGCCACTGGGTGTGGCAAACTACGTCGAATCCATCCGAAAACGGGAGGATAGCGTCATCGCACTAATAGGTGCCTACATATCAAATTTCATGAAAATCCGTTAAGGACTTGTGAAGATACAGAGGTAAACGTAAAAAAATAAAATTGCCACTAGGGGGCACACTGGTAGGCGGATCCGTCCAAAAGTCGTCATCGTCTGTTGTTAACATCATATAAATACACTTATTAAATTTCGTAAAGATCCTGCGAACGGTTTAGGAGATACAGCCATAGGTGCAAAAAAACAAAACTGCCACTAGGAGGCGCCACAGTAGTCCAAATCGTCTGAAAATCATTGTCAGCTGTCCTCTTTATAGTAAGCACATACACGCCAATTTTCACAATCATCCTTTGAGCGGTTTGGTTGATAGAGGGGTGGATGCAAAAATAAAGACTCGAAAACAGTAAAAATGGCCACTAGGTGGCACAAACTATGTTGAATCCATCTGAAAACAAGAAGATAGTGTCATCTCACTAATAGGTGCCTACATACCAAATTTCATGAAAATCCGTTCAGGACTTTTGAAGATACAAAGGTAAGCGTAAAAACTAAAATTGCCACTAGGGGGCACACCGGTAGTCGGATCCGTCCGAAAGTTCGCACATGCATTCATGAATGGAACATATGTGCCAAATTTCATGAACTTATGTCAAAGGGTTTTGGAGATAAAGCAGCGGACGCCGGACGGACGAAGATGATGGCATAATGACGCGTCCACATATAAATATGTGGGCTCATAAAAATTGGCCATTTTTACAATATTTCACATATGTCTAGCAAAATATCTTATCTTCATTCTCAGGGAACTTCAAATACAAAATATATACCGCGTAGCCAGAAAAAAAGATTTAGCAGAACGATCTTGGAACTGCGTAACCAAGTGGATATTTGTTTACTACTTATCCGAGGTCAAAGGTTACAGGGCTGTCACGCAAATCAAATCTCCCGCCAGGTACAGAACAGCTTCGTACACCCTCAGTCCTTTCATTCACCAAGTCGCCATAAAATTGAGTCAGCGAGGTATACTTATGATAGAATGGTGCCGGGAAAACAGAGACAAAACGTAGTTTTGATCATGAGGGAGTTGAGTGTCTGTGAGCATACTACCGTTGGCATTGAGAACAAATGCTACGAGTCCCCTCAAACAGCAAGTTTTGAAAAGCGATAAATCCTCACCCAAATTCCATAATTCAATAACGGTAGTAAACTGACATTTTGCTGTTTCGATCTCATGCTAACGACATGCTTTAACCATCGATTCGATAACTGTTATCCATTTCTTATTTGGTTTCGTAACAGTCTCCCGGCACGTGATGTGTACAAACTATGTGGATAACAATGAACTGTGACCTGCTTTTAAGTAGGCCAAACGACAGTAACAGATGATCCCAGCTCTTCGGTGGAGACGGTACGTTTTAATGATAATTAAGTTAATTACGCATTGCAAATTCAGTTGACACTGCGAGTGAATGTTGAAATAGCTAACATAGTTAAGGCTTGTATAAGTTATACATACCGAAAACAAGTTTTCACCAAATAATTAACCGAAGACTTGTCTCAGTTTAATCGACTTTTTCTCAGCTTCGGCAAATCCACTTTATTTGAAATACGGAACACGAGTTCTCGAAAACGGCTTAATGGATTTCGCTGAAACTTTCCAAACTTAATATTTAGCCATCAATCTCAAAAACTCTGGTAGGATTTTCGATATAAAGAACTAATTTTTATGTAATGTAACAAAGACAAATAGAACTTCTATTTTTTACAACAATACCTTACGTTTTGCGAGTTGAACTGTCATAGAAACCAAATGAAAATACTAATAAAAAATTCCTAACAGAGTTTTGGAGGTAACTGGTGAAGTTTTCATTTAAAAAAGGTTTCATTATAATCTACTGAGGGGTTATTTTCCTATGAATGTACCTTTCTTTAAAAATGAAATTTTGACTTAAAAAGGTGTTGACGTAATAATAATAATGGTGCATGAATACAAAAAATATTCATATATTCCCGGATCTTTTTTCTTTCACAAAATGTACACATCACTTGTTGACAAAGCTTAGTTTTTTGATATATGAGTTAGAATGGAGGCCACTAAATAAGGTTTGAGAAAACCTTAAAAGACCGACTCAGCAGGAATTAGTAATCAACCAATGACAACCTATACTAGTACACACAAGCTGGTATTATTGTTTCCCTAAGCACTGCAAATTAATGCAAGGAGAGGGATGTATGAATTAACATGATCAATTAATGTGAATATGTGTTGCAGACATTTTCACTAATGCTATAGCAAGTGCATTCTAATTAGCCACCAGGGGAGAGTGCACAGACTTTGATTAAACATTCACCTACTGCATCTCAAAAGTTTTACAGGAAATGACATCACGCAGACCTTTTCAGAAGCAATAGCAGTATTTTTCAACGAGGAACACTTGACACGGCGCAAGTTGTTACGGCGCGAGTAGCTCCACTTCTGTCTCATTTACACAACATTCATCAGCAAAGAAGTCAATTACACGAAGACAGTCTACGCATGTTCAGATAAACAACGGTGAACGTCCAAAACAACGAGATCACCCATACTTAAGTTACTGCACAAGCGCAATATAATACGATCGCTTCCACCTTGCTCCAGTTGGTGTTTTGCCATGTAGTTGACACTTAGAGCAACTGATCTAGTACAACTTATTCTACCTCTCAAACCAGAGACAAAAATGGCCACCGCCGTGTCAGTTTGCTCTATGCCAGTCGTACCTACACACGTACTGGCTCAGTCCTGATCAGCTGTTCCGTGTCAGGTGCTCTGTGTCAAGTGTGCCTCACCTCTTGTGCAAATGCGGCTAATGTTAACTATTTAAAGAATAGACTTCAAAGTGATGATCACCTTAGATTAGGCACTACCATTAGTCTTCGCCTATCTTATCCGCAGGATGTCAGTGTTCGTGCCAAGACCAGAACTTTCATTAATATTAACCTAAACCCATATAACACCCAGACTATGCACTGCTCAGACTGTCCCATGTTTTAACTTCAGCTACCTTTGAAGTAATCTAGATGCTAATTACTAAATGGCTTATTATGAGATTTTCAATAATCTCAAGGGATTAATTCACAGTACTGAGCACTAGCACTGTTAACTGCCACTGGTTGGCAAAACGTTTAGAGCAGGAAGAACAGTAGTAAAGTCATCTTATGCAACCAAAACATTTAACCTTAATAACACCGCCCCCCTCAACTCAACGGCCCTCTTAGAATACTAAACCCATCCCAATACACTGTGTCCTAAAATGCTGCGATTTCACAACACCCATATTTTCCCGTTACATTACCACTGCCGTCTACATGCGACTGAGATTGCAAATCCAGTGCAAATACTTGCTATCATAGCATCACTTCATAAAAGCCATGGCAAGGTCTTGTTGCTCTTTGATGTAACAACAATAACACCTACTCTAATATGACCCTTCTTACAACTGCAGTCTCGAATTTCATACGTAGCTCTGGTAAGATTCAGAGCAATACCATGCATGAATCTAAATTCTACTATTCATGTGTCATAATTTTGATCTATCATTAGCACTAGTTTGTTCAATTAGCAATTACAGTTATACTTCATGTTATTAATAACAACCGTAACATTAATTATAGATCTGCCCACATTTAATGTTGGAAGCAGGTACTGTGCTATCTAATCATGAAAATAAAAACGTTGAAACTTACCCAATGAGCTGAGAAGTATAGTCCGACATATTTGTTGCTGAGAACATCTGATGAGACTCGTCCTTCCTGCTTCAGAAGCTCACCATTGACAAGTTCCTGGAAAGGCTTGGGTGGCCACGGAAACTGATCCCAGTTGGTGGTCTCCATGACTTTCGGTCGGCCGTCCTGACATATAGCCTTGCCCGTCTTACCATCGACAAAGATTAGAGATGGAATACCGTGAACCTTAAACAGCTTAGACAGTCGGTTCTGCAAAATCAATCAAGACCTTAGGCAGTGATCATGATCTGCTATTGAAGGCTGGAGTAGGCTTTCAAGTGAGCTGGTTGACTGATTAAACCCATATCCCACTGTCTATCATTTTTAACTGTAGGAAAGACAAACATGCGTAGCTTCATGTCGGCTCAGTAGGCATGAACTTAAAGCCAAACTAATATTACATTTTTAATTCCTGGCGCTAAAACCACACGCTATAAGTTCTAAGGCCCAAATGCACACAAAGGCCCATCTCATTTCCATTTTCATAACATTAGTGATTGTTCAAAAAATAAATTGTCTATTTCTCATTGTACTGGCCTGAAAGAGGATTCAGTAAATATCATTGGGTCTTCACAGTTTTCTGTGAAACTTTAACTGTAACCGTTTCAAAATTACTTCAGACAATGTCGTAGTTTTCGGAACAGCATTTTCATTCACTGAATTTCCACCATCTCAAGCTATTTTTACACGAGCAACAGTTGTCACTGTGCGAGATGTCACGGTGCAACTTCCTACACTTATGACACATTTACATGACATTAGATCGCAAACTGGATCAGCATGAGTCATTTAAAAAGACTGTTTATGTATGCTGGCATAAACAATAACGAATGCCCAAATCAAGTGGAATGCCAGTAGCTCCACCTGGTGCTATGATTGCGCAAGTGCATTGAAAGGTGATCCCTTTCCACCTTGCCCTAGTTGTGTTTGTTTAGACATGTAGTTGACACTGGAGCAACTGATCACGTGCAACTCGCTTATGTAACTCTCAAATCGGTGTCAAAAATGGCCGACGTGGTGTTGACTTACTCCGTGCCAGTCGTGTTTACACACACACACACTTGCACCCGATCAGCTGTTGGAGTTAGTTGCTCCGTGGCAGTTGTCTCCCATGTAAATGCGGCTTCAGTGACAAACAGTTTCTGGTGTCACTGATGAAGTTGAGACTGCGGCGGCTATTTTTGACACTGGTTTGAGAGGTAGAGCGAGTAGCACTAGGTCAGATGCACCAGTGTCAACTACACGTCTAAACACAACTGGGACAGGGTGGAAAGGGATAACTTTTCAATGCACTTGCACAATAGCGTATGTAAGGGTGATTCCCTGACATTTCACATAGTTTGGACGCTCGCTATTGTTTATGCGAGCGTGCGCAGACAGTCTTCGTATAAATGACTCATGCTGATCCAGTTTCCGATCTTATGTCGTGTAAATGCGACTAAAGTGGAGCAAGTTGCACCATGACAACTATTCCCCATGTAACGACAGCTTAGTTCTGTCAACCTATTATCCGAAACACTCCACGTCGTAGTGAGACCAATCTAAATCATCTCACTAGGTCCCGGCTGCATCTTACTTAACACTCACAAATTCCACCACAATTTCCAGAATATACCTCCACAATGTCCCACTATACCAACAAACTGTACCACTATTTACTACGCGTTCATTGCCCCACAATGCCAGTTAATGAAAGAGTCGACCAGGTGCAAGTCCTGACTAAACATCCAATGTTTCTTCCATTATACCTTCTGTATGGTTCACTTTTATTAAACACAGTTTCCAATCCGGTCATTGTTGCATGCACACTGTCTCATTTTCACTAAATGTTACAAATGGATATAGATATTTATGAAAATAATATAGGTGTACATGCATGCATGTATGTATGTACAATTATATTCATAAATATCTATATCCATTTGTATCATTTAGTGAAAATGAGACAGTGTGCACTCCACTCACAAATGGGTTAAAACGGTATTTCACCAGCACTTCTGCCAGTAGCAAAAATGCCAGTAATAATGTTAATTACACTGGCACTTTGCTGGCAGTTTGAGTTACCCCCAAACTGCTGGCATTTTCGTTTACTTTTGTTACCAGAACCCCCAAAGGAAACATATACTGACAGTCAGGCCTTTGTTAAGAAGCCTTTAATTATCGCTGCATTTTCAAGGGTATGGCTGCTTTCACATCAGTTTTTGGTTTGAAAGCATTTGCCTGCATATCAGGAAGTGGACATGCTTAAATGAACTAACAGTTTCCTGAGCAAGATTAAAACTTGTTTTGGGATTATAAAACTGCTAGTGGCAATCAGTTACTGATAGAACAACTCTTCTGGCATCCGGAAATTGGGGTATGAAAGGGAAAGTAACAGTTTTGGTACCTTTCCCAAACTGGTGGATTTACATGCTCAATTAACTCAGGCATGTGTTTATGAATAAACCTTGACTTGCTGCTAGGTGGGGCTAGGGTAAAGCACCTCACCTAGCCTAGTCTTGTTGTAGCAAGGTCTGCAACCGCAATTCTCAGGGCATGCCCATGTTTATTATTGCTCACTTGATATGTGTTTACTATCAATGGCTCAGCAGAAGGACCCACCTTGGTGCAACATTCACTTTCATTGAGCAAACATGAATGACCTGCACAGACTGTGTTCAATAGCAAGTGGGACAATTGTTATGTTTGCTCACAGAAAGTAGAACCAACATTGGGGCCTTTTGTTGCTCCTTCCACATCACATTGTACTCTTCCATGAATAGTAAGTACTTGTCATGGGAACAGTTAACACAGAAACATGCACATCCACGGATTTTTACTCAACATAACGTCAATAATGGCTGCATCCACATTTAAGGCTGGTCTGCACACTCCCAATTTGCTTTGTACAATTTTAAATATGGCTAACTTTAGCTCGAAAAGTTTTGTCCGAACACCAGTCTCACTCCCATCAAATGTACAAGCCAAAAGTATTCAGACAATATGACATAGAATTCCCAGTCATACCGGGCGGGTGGAAGCCAAATTCAGTAGCAGAGTATAGCTTTCCCCCATGGGAATGAAGGGGGCAGTTAGCAAAGGGTCTAAAACCATTTGGGGTTAGATTTTTGCTGTCCTAATAGTTATTACAAGTCATTTTTGTTGTTTACCTAAATAGCCGTCATGACACAAGAATAGTATTTGGTCCGATTATTTTTGTTGTGTATCGTGCAACCTGCAACCGTATCAGCAGAAAAATCACAAATATGGGCTCTATTCTAATTCGTATATAAAAAACTAGGCTTTGTCAACCAGTAAAAGTACACATTTTCTGAAAGAAAAGATCAGAAAATATAAAAATATGTTATATATTTATGTACCATTATCATTATTACATTAACACCTTTTCAAGTCAAAATTTCATTTCTAAGAAAGGTACATCCATAGCAAAATGACCCCTTTTGACGGTCGATTTTAATGAAACCTTTTTAAAATGAAAACTTCACCAGTTACCTCACTGTTGAGAATTTTCGATTAATCTTTTCCTTTGGTTTCTATGACAAATCAACTTGCAAAACATAAGGTATTTTTGTAAAAAAAACTGTTGTATTCGTCTTTGTTACATTACGCAAAAACTAGGCCTCTGTATCGAAAAAATCCTAGCAGCATTTTTGAGATTGAAGAATAAATATTAAGTTTGGAAAGATACAGCGAAATCCATCCGTGTTCCCAAGTTCAAATTAAGTTCATTTGCCGAGGCAGAGAAAAAATGATTAAATCGTGTGAAGTGAGTCTCAAGTTCTTCAGTTAATTATTGGGTGAAAAGTTATTGTGGTCAAAATAACCTATACAACCCTTAGCCATGTTCATTATTTCAGATTTCACGCGCAATGTCAACTGAATTTGCTGTGCATAATTAACTTATTTATCACAAAAACGTTTCGTTTAAACCAAGTCGATATCCAGTGCATCGTGTCCAACTAGGTAAAGGACAGAGACAACTAAGTGGTCAAGCTGCTGCACTGTGGTCGACTTTAAAGTAGGTCAATAGTTCATTGTTAGACACACACTGGTATGGAACCCAAGAACAAAATGGATTAAGAAACCTGGTCGGTGGTTAAAGCACATCCTGAGCATGAGATGGAAACCGTGAAATGTCAAATTAACTGAGTTAAGGAATTTGAGTGATGATTTATCTCTTTTCAGTGTCCGTGAACACTAAGTCACAGAGGTGTGTGGCGACTCGCAGCATTCATTCTCAACAGTCGTATGCATGCAGACACACAACTCTCTCAGGATCACGGCTTAGTTTTGCCTTCGTTTCCCTGGCATCTTTCCATCATATGTACCCGTCGTTGACGCAATATTATGGCGACTCCGTAAATGAAAGGAGTGAGGTACATAAGGATCTACTCCGTGCCTGGTGGGAGATACCATTTGAGTGACAGCCATGTAACCTTTGACCTTGGATAAGTAGTAACAAATTTCCACGCGGTTGTGTCATTCCAAGGTAGTTCTGCTAAATTTTTTTTCTTGCTACACGGTATATATTTCGTATCTGAAGTTCTCCGAGGATGAAGATAAGGTATTTTGCTAGACATATGTGAAATATTGTAAAAATGGCCATTTTTGTGAATAAGGTTTGAGATATCCTTAAACACTTAGATAACAGAATTTGTCCTTTCACTTCATACAGTGTTTAGGACAAGCTCATTTAGGGGTAAACATGACATTATTTATCACACACTGGGAAATTGACAACTAATGCTCACTGTAGCATTTCAGTCAGGGCAGAGAAGAAAACTAGTTTCCTTGGTGAATACGATTATCTCCTGTTTTGAAACATGAGGCCATAGTTGTCACCTACTCCTAACCTCAATTGTAATAGTTGTCAAAACTATAGAATAACAAAGCCCAGCCTGGAATATTAAATCAGGGAAATCTGAATAAGAACAGAGAGAAAGACTACTCCAATACATTACAAACCAAGGTTGCACAGCAACTGAACCGAATCTCTGAGATACTAGTATTGTAGCTGTATCAGAGCAGTCTCATGTAACAAAACAGGGCAGCTCTGTTTGGTCTAGAGGGCCAGACAGATTTGTTTAACATTTGGTTTTATGGCATACTGGCATACTTAGCATATTACACAAGTTTGCTTTAAGGTTACACCATTCAAACTTCAGGTACTGTTACAGGGGTAATATGGTCAGATATAACTGTGCCTGAATTTTGAAAACCATTCAGTTTTCTCCACTGAATAACGGGCATCAAACTGGTTCTCAAAATACGGGCACGTTGTTTCCGACTATAGTCATTACTGGCATTCCAAACTTGAGATCCAATCGTAAAATCAACTTCCAAAAATTTCCACAATCATATTAGCTCCATCTCTGGTGTTTACTATCACAAATTCCCTGTGACCGTATCAATGAAGAAGATTACACTAGATTCCTGTTTTTGTTCCATTTTAGAACTCTGACAATCCATCTGCAAAATTGAAGTAAAATCACTCCGTATGATATTTTGAACCAAGCATGGACATCTCTAAATTATCATTTCATCTTTTAAACTTGAGTGCCTCAAATAAGGTTCTGTATCCCCTAGCTAGGATACAACATATTCTGAATCCCAGCTCCCAGCCAACTCAATGTGCTTACCTTTGTTTAACATGTGCACTGGCTTTGTCAGAGCTTGGCACTAAGCATTGCTTCCTACACCCAGTGAAACAGACAATAACACAATAGCTAGGAGCCAGTTTGTTGTTGCCAATAAACTTTTAAAATTACATTAACCTAGTAAATGCCCCTCAAACCACTGTGAAACAGCATATTGTCTGAACTCATAGCTCAACTGATAGTGCAGTAACTGAATATACAATCAATCCACAGCCAACACACACTGCAGCAGCAACAGTAGCACTCCACAGACAGAGCAGCTGAACAAACCACACTCCTCACCTTGTCTCAGCTGCAGTTGTCTGAAGTTCACAGTACACTAAGATAAACCTGCTCTCTGATCAACCTGCTCTCTGATCAATCAATACATCCTTCAGTGCACAAAGCCTGTAACAGTCCTCAATCCCTTTGTGTGTTTTTCTGAGTTGTGAACACACACTCACTCACACAGGCCTCTCAGACAGAACACTGATCCCTCCACAGACCCAGGCTGACAGACTATTAGATAACAACACCAGATGACTACTTACACTCTGGTTCCAGTGTTTCCCCTAATGCCAACCAGACTGCAGAGAAAAGCTTCTCACAACATGGAGTACAACTGTCTGTTCAATTTCACATTCAAGAGCAGCAGAGCTATAGCAAGCGGATTAAATTTCACTCCTGGTATAAATTTTCCAAAACAGCTCCCTCTGATTCATCTCCACTCAAGCTCACAGAAAACTAACTGTCTGCGCATAATTAATTCACATGAGAAACAGTTTCTGCTTGGTGCAGCTATCTGTATTCAAAGCCGCAGGACACATTTCAAAGCTTCTTAGAATATCACTCATCAGCTCTCTGCATAATCAATACTAAAGTTGCCGTGGTAATTAAGTGCTGGCAAGCAACATTAAGTAATACCAAGAAACACAAACATTTGAGTGCATTATCACTATTGTACAGAGCTTCCTTAATTTGAGACACTAAAATTGTGATGTAAACTTAACCTGTAAGCACATTTTTAATTTAAAAAATTAACACAAACACACTTGTTGAATTTCGAACCCTAAGTAATTTGTACGTAACACCATGGTATGACAGAAATCCATGGTAAAGACCCTCAAAAACATAATTAGGTAACATCAAAACACACTAATTATGGTATAAAACTAAGGAACTATTATCAATTGTTATTTTTTCTTGTATGTGCGAGTTTTTAGGCCCATGCGCATATATTTGAAGTTGTTGCTAAGTACAGAATCAGGCATCTACACCTACATGAGAACCACTTGAGCATAACCAAAGAGCAAAATTTTTAAAATGTTATTTGAGGAAAAGCCGACTTATCCATTATAAAATGGTAGACGTCGCCGTGATAACTAATAAATGAAATAAAGAACAGAGAATTGACAGCAAATAGGTAGTTTAAGGTTGCATTTCATCCTGTTTAGCTGGCCTCCTTTCTTAAAATCGGCCCCATAATGTTCCTCACTAGATACCATTGTATTTCCACAGAACTAGAGCATTGAAATCTTTAGTGACCCGAGAAAACATTTCAGACTAACTTAATTGGGTTGACCAATCATGAAATTGTGAATTCAAAAATGGTACATGTATGCATTGCCTGTGACTTGAATTGGAAACGGAAGCACAGTACATAATGTTATGAGACTGATTTTATGAACGTGAAAGCCAAAATCCCAAACTCTATTTTCATTTTTTAACCAACTAACAGGGCGAAACGCATCGTAAGAAACAAACATACTAAGGGATATCCACCTGCACCTGTACGGAAAACAAGTAAACAAATTTCCTGAGTTGAAAAGCACTGCAATCAGGAATTAGGTGCGTGGACTTAAAATACACACGTATGTGGCGTCCCACTACTTGCTGAGGAAGGCATTTATTCTGCTGAGGCATTTGTGCCTCTGTATGAGAAGAATATGCCTATCTGAGCTGCTTAAGGGGTGTGAGAGCACAAAAGCCCCATTCACTTGACCTAGAACAAGATGGGCTCAATTGACCAAGACGAAATACAATTTCTTTCATTCATGCCCATTTCTAGATGTTGGACATTTTTGTATGAATTCAGGACCCGATTTCGCGACCTGCAGTTCCCCTATGCGACCTCAAATTTGCTGACCTAGAAAAAATCCCATGTAATCACGAAGTCGTCACATGCACATCATAATAAGAGCTCATAATACTACAGGAAATAAACAGATGGAAGGCGTAATTGTACGTCAAAAACCAGAAAGGCCCGTTCGTGACTCATTCACAAGCATGTTTTGACCGTCTGCGTTGTTTGTGGAGGCCAGGACTTTCGCATGTTACCGCAGACGGGGGGCTGTTTGGGTCATGTTGTGACCTGGGTATTTTGCTAGGTCACATCTGGCGAGCTAACGTCATGTTAAGTGTCGAGCCTTGCAATCGTTTGAATATCCTACCACTTGAAAAGATCCCACTTCATTTAAATCCATATGATAAAGTCAAACCATCCACCGCCTAAGTATCCTAATGCCATCTAGTGACAAAGTACTTCATCAAGACACCTCTATTTTGGAAAATGGCTATTGATGATTGAAAACATTACATTAACTGAAATATTTTTTTGTGATATTATGCATGAAGCCAATCTGAATTATGTATATATGTATAGAGTATAGAATACAACAAAACGATTAATGACACTCCCTTTAATAACTTGGCAAATCACAGCCATAAAATGTCAAATTCTTGGCAAACCACGGAAAAAAAGAAACCAAGATTTTGCCAAATTAGTAAACCCTGCTTTAAATATAGAATAAATCATGAAGAATCAGAATCCTTTCAAAATATGACATATCAAACATGACTTGGGCAGGCTTTCAAATCGCAGTAAAACATCGAATGAAATGCATTTGCATTTTTAAAACAACTGCTGCATTAAAAATAAAAGGCATAGAATTAACTGGAATTAAAAGATGAGCAGTAGCTTGACATCACTGTGCTGGGACATCAACGAACCCTTTGGATTCACTCACAATGACCACTCCGCCATGAAATCAGCCAATAGTCATTCACCTGTTACCTCAGCTCAGATGCCAGTTAATAAATTATCTAAGTTGGAATTTTAAACAGCTGTGACATTAATGTATTCAAAACTACAGTGGGACCAGGTTAAAACAAGCTTGATTTCATAAATTTGCTCCCTTATATTAACAGCTTCATTCCACAAGTCACAATTAAGACTTCGAAGCCAAGTGAACAGTATATGAATTGCTCTGCATAGTTAGGAAAGCTCTGGGAGGGTTTGCTTGTTGTAAACGCGATTTGACATATCACTTGGCCACTCACTGAATCTGTAAGTTGAGTGAATGAACCTGACAAACAGTGTCTCATTAGTGCAAGAAAACTGTTGGTGATATGAAAATGTAGTGATTCATATTTTGCAGTCGAGCAATCAAATCCAGTAACTCCATCAGGGCATGAATAAAAAGTAGCCATACCCCACCTTTTGGACATTATAAAAACTAAAGGAATAAGGAGCAGATGATCATTCACTTGAAAAATCAGTCAATGATAGCTGGTAGTCAACAAGTTCAAGTCAGGATAAAACAAAAAATCATAAACACTAAAAATAGCACAGCTCTGTCACTCAGGGTTAGAAACAGGTGTGAATAATGACTACTTAACACCTAACAGATACGAACAAGGTTACATGTTGAAATAAAGTCATGCGCCCACAAAAGTACTAGGTAACCTTTGACTAGGCGGTGTGAAAAGGAGATTCAAATCATGTTTTTGCAACTGTTAAAACTCCAAACTGAAATACTAAATTTGTCAAATTCCTAAACAGAAATAGGAATTGAGAAATTACTTGCAGTACAAGTTCTTCACTTTTGGCCACAATATGGCAGAAAAACAGTATTGTGACAACTTCCACAATGAACGTAAAAATTAAGAAAGCTTTACTTTTTATTTTTGCATGGTTTGCAAGTTGTTTTCAAATAACAATCGATATAATTGTCAACATTTGCAGCAATGTAGTAGTCGAGCCTTTGATAAAACAGAAAATGCCAAATTAAGCAATTTTTATACCAAGTTTATAATTTTCAGCGGATTAAACATGGTTTTTGAGTTCTGAGGTAATGCAGTAAATCTTTAAAATAACAAGCGAAGACAGTTTGAGCTGGTTTGCGCAACAATTTTCATGAGAAACCTCACTGAAATACATTCACATTAAACAAAATATATGGAACCTTGGAATACGTATATCCCATTCATGGGGAGGCTGAGCGGAGGAGAGGGAGAAGGAAGAGAGAAAGAAGTAATGTTTTAAAGCAATTTACTTCTTCTTTTGTAGGTTTCTAGTATACTTGGCAAGGCAGAAAACCCCTAGAGACTCAAATAAGTATAAGGTTATTGATTTTCCTGTTTATAGAGGATTGGCACTACATTAGACTTTTAAAGCTGAGAATCTGGACTCACTAACAACAAGCCACACCTAACTAACACATATAAGACTACTGAAAACCAAAACCCATTCACTAATCCCGATTTTGTGCGACAGTGCAGACAGACAATCGGCAGTGTAACTAAACAAGGACTGTTTTATGTAGTAAAATTATTAATAATCACTGAATGTTGACTGGTATTTTGCTTTGGAGTAATAACAACCTAATCATGAGAACATGCTCATACAAAGGGATGGGCGACTCTATATTCACAAGCTGGTGATCATGAAGACTGAAAACAGTTCACATGCATGGGGTCGCCATGAGGACTAGAACTTGCGTAGATTGCACCATAGGGCCCTTGCCCCATGCTGCAGTAACTGCCTGTCAGTGAATTGTGAGTTCCCCACTTCAGGTTTGTTGACCCAGCACTTGTCTGTCCCACAGCCCAGCACTAGGCCTGAGGTCTTCAACACAACATCAACAACAACATTGCCATTGGCAGTCCTTGATTGACCAGTTTCAGGGGATCACCTGTCTAAAACATCTGATTGGTTCTTGATGAAAACTTCCGACAGGCTTGACGTCTTAGCCCACTGACACAGAAGAATCGGCAAAGTCAATCAAGAGCAATCACTGATTCACCCTATCCCATAATTTCTCAGCATCGTCAATGTCATTGCCATGGCGAACACCTCACTGTCACAAAAGTTCTGAGACATTTTTACATCTCTATGTGATTACTCTAAATTAAAATCCTTTCTGACTAACTGGCGGTGCTATAATAAAACAAATCAGCTAAGCCCAATAGATCCGCACAAAAAACTGCTGGGACTTCTGAATACATTATCAATTCAGTCAGGGCTGTTCTACATGGGCAGTTTTGGCTCATCCTAATTTGTCATCAATGATTTTTATACAAATTCATATCAACCATTTCCATGAATTCATATGAATGACATGATGATACAAATGGTTGATAAGAGGTCATATCAAAGCAGCATTTCCTCCTAGTTAGCAAGCTAACAAAGTAAGTAGGCCTTTTACTCCCACGAAATCCAATAGGGCCGACCTGGATTTTACAGCTACACTCAAATGTCACTGTACTTACCCACAATGCCATAAGCATCTGACAGGCATATTTGGTGCCTCGTTTTCGTGTCATTTGAGTTCAATATGTTCTTTGTTGTTGTCTGATTTTTTGCAAGTTTTTCTTAGCGACATTACTCTATCTGTCCTTCCAATGCTAACGAAGTATTACTGCTGTGCTGCGGGCTGCAACTCCGACTTGAGAATTTTGATAAACTGGATAAATACCTGTGGATGCGTGATGTGAAATTCTTCACCTTCCCGACATCAATCGAGAGATATGAAAATGTGAAACAAGTGGGTAAAACAAGTTCGTCGGGTTAACTTTGAACCATTTCCTTTCTTGAAGATACCCATTCAATATTGTTGGTGGTGCAATCAGAATAATGTTTTATTTCAAAGTTTGCATTGGTTTGATTGCACCACCAACAATATTATTTACCTTATAAATGTTCTATCCAATACATAGGACAAACTCTACAAACTCAGTTTCGTAATCACAGATTTAACATAATACATAAAAACATTTCTGATACTATAGTAGGTAATTATTTCAATTCCAAAAACCATAATATTCAAGATCTTTCTGTACAAATAATAGAAAAACTCCAACACCCCAGTACCCCTCACAGACTCAAAAGAGAACAATATTGGATAGATAAGCTCAATACAATAGAACCTCATGGATTGAACATAAAAACTTCTTAAAATATATCATTGAATTTTTTACGCAAAAAATATATCATATTCATTACAACATATCTTAAATGTCAATTGTCATATAGTGTTTGATTTTACTTTATTTCCGTTTCTGTTGACAAAGGACATTATTACATCCGAAAATTTCAGTTGATCCATTCTTTTTGTTTTATTTACCTATTTATATTCTACATTTCGTGACACAATAGTATCCTTAGGAGGATCTGAATCGCCTTATTTAGTTTCAGATTTATTTTCTACGTTATTGAATTCCTTGTCAAATGCTGATCATATTTAGTTTTGAATCTCCAAAATCACCTAACTACAACAGAAGTTAAGACAAATTCTGCCAGGTTTCAGTAACCCTTTGAAGCCTGTGAGATCGATTGGGCTGCTTGTTGTCATGCATTACAAAAGACTGAGTTGGGCAGTTAACAAAAGAGCCAGATGTTATCGCACATTCAGCACTCCTTATGTCTGAAAAAGTTGCTGAACGACAGATCGTCCTCATGAGAACGCCATGCGAATGACCTCGAGTTTGTTACAACAGACATTTGCTCAGTAGTAACAGATTCTTCAGTTTCAATATCCCATTCTTGCATTTTCCACAGTTGTCAACTAAAGCGTCATTTGTAGGTACCAAGACCTTCGCCCATCTCCATATGAGGTTCCCTTTTTTGGGCTATAGCTTAATTTAGGGAAATTTTATGAGGACGCATTTGGCAAGTTGACACTATGCTAATCGGTGAAACCCGGGTTAATACATAATTTTCCATTCAAGGTTTATCATCAATACATGATTTAATTCTAATTGTTGGGCAATGATAATGATCAAAAGAGGTTTTCCATAAATCACACTATAAATAATAACAGGCTGACAAATATAAGGCTGATACGGTATTCATTGATCATCAGCCTGATATGAATTCATGTATCAACCAAAATGGGAGAGTATTTTCCAATAAATTGATACAACTCGGCCAGAATCTTATCCCATTCTTATCAAAAAATGACTATTAATAACACAGTGAAGAGCTTAATGTCATAAGGACTTTCTGTATAACAGGACTAGTTTTCGATACCAAAGTCACCTTGGGCAGTTAACCACTGACAGTACAACTGGACTTGTGTTACAAATGCAATGTCTGGTATCTAATGATCACTAAAATAGTCACAAGAATTCAGTGATAGTGTTCATGCAGACTGGCTTTCAACAGTTTTATAGCATATCTGAGGTAACATATCAGAATTTAGTTAGGCCACAAAGGAAATAATAACGGGATGCTAAGAAGAACTAGTCGTCATAAAAAAATCTTTACATATTCTTTACAATAAGCTGATCTTATCTATTTTCCAGTAATCCACCCAGAAAGTTATTTGAAAATAACAAGGATGACATTGTGCTTTTACAGCCCATCAATATATAACTGATTTATAAACAGAATTCAAAACCGTAAGGTTATGTTGGATCCTAGAAAAATGGTCAAATTTAGCGAACTGTATATTTTCTCATGAAAATTATAAATGTCTTGTTTTTTATATCTCCTCATGGAAAAATGGAACGTTTAAAATATAAGTCCCAAAGACTTTTTGTAGAACAGTGGATAAATATAGATTATTACATGGTGAAGTCGTTATCCCCCGTTATCTAGAGCCCGAGTAGATTTTGGAGAATTATCGCCTGAGGGGCATTAGCCACGAGGGTGATAATTCTCCAAAATCCACGAGGGCTTTAGATAAAGGGGATAACAGCTGAGAACATGTAATAATCTATTTATACCAGATACTGAGCGGGAAACATTGCAATGAATCAATCTACCTTTCTCGACTCGCCTCAGCTTTGTAACTACTTTCTATATCAGGGGCCCGGGGTCGAAGGTCGTGACCTTTTAAGAAAAGTCAAGCTATTTTTGTCAAATAATGCTTATACTCAAAACCAATTGAAAATTTAAACAAAATAGAAATAAAGTGAATCTATAAATTAAGGTTTAGCAACTATAGCTTACTACACATTTTATCACGCTAAGCTTTGACCAGGAAAATATCGTCTGCTAAAGTTGGTTACCACTAGTAACTGACACGATACCTGCATTCAAATTGGAGATCGGTGATTTACAAGTGAGAGAACACAAGAGAAAAATTTCACTGAATTGAAGTATTGTTTTCATGGAAATTATGCGTCTTATTTTTCATAGCGTATAAATGTTGGTGCCCTTTGCTGAACACACGATTGTTGCGCGCACTCATTTAAGTATTCTATTTTCACATTCGATGATGTCAGCCACTGAGTGGTGTAGTGGTAAAGTCGGCGACTCGCAACTCTTGAGGTGCGGGTTCGAATCTGGCCTTGGTTTCCCGCCAAACTGTAATCTCATTAGTGAGATAACTTTATGGGTTATTACACGGTTGTATCTGCCATTAGAGGTTAATATTGTGGTATAAAGCACAGTATCTGAAAGCTTCACATGCCCACGTAAGAATTCATGATTAATTCAAGGACAGTTCAGAGAACAGCAATTTCAAATGTAATGGGATTTTGTTGCTGTTTAGCAGTCAATGTTGAATTCTTAACCGAAGCACTAAGGGGTTTAACACATATTCCATCTCGAATGGTTGCCAAATGAGCCAACAACTCAAGTCACAAACAATGCATACAGGAAACGCGGTTTTAACCGATGACACGCACAAGTGTTGACTTACACAGATAGTCAAACGAAAGCTCTATCATCAGTGGTGTGGGAGTGGTATGACCATGAAGCTATGTACCAGGAAGTGAAACAAAAAATGAAAACACAAAGAGATTAAATATGCGCTAACACATTATACCAAATCAGAAATAAACAAAACTTATTGAAAATCCACTCGCTAAGTATAACAATGATGAATAATGTGACAGGACACTGTCATAACAGTTGTCAAAGACTTAGTAGCGGTATAGAACAGAAAAGATTTTAAACAGATTCTCAATGTCATTTAAAGCCACCTAAGTTGACAAATTCGACAATATCCTGGACTAACTGGAGAACAATTCAAGGGTGCTGACTCTGCGCACTCATAATATGCGCTTACAGTCAGGAACTCCCAGAACTTTACTCGTACACCTGAGTAGATCCAACTATTAGTAAAAGTAGTATGCACACTACCATTATTCCGAACCATGCAGTTACCTGCATGATGTACGAATGTTCCTACATGGCGCAGGTCAAATTGTAGGAATTTCCCACATAATGCAACACTAAAGGAATTGCACTGAGTGCGAATCCAATGTTCGTCTTCGCAAGTTTTAAAATCAAATCCATGTTTGGATAAATAAAAGCATTTGATGCTGTAGCAAGGGTACAGTGGCAGCCCAAACTAGGAAACTTATTACAAATTGACACTACCTCGATCAGAAGTCAACTCTTGCTTGATGGTTTGGTAATTGTCGGCACAATTATTTTGCACACCCAGTACAATTAATGAGAACCATAATCTTGCAACACTGTACAGAAGTTTTAGGTTGTAAGAGTCACATTTCATGTGCGATTTTCAAAATTCAAAATCCTTAAGTGTATTTTTACGGATTATTCAAATGTTATTGAGACAAACTTCCAAAATCAGAATTTGAAAAATACTTTTGTCACCCCCTCCCCCCCCCAATGTGTTTATGATCTAGAGAATGATAACAGCAGCCCGAGGCTATATGACTATAATCGCAAATTCCGATTTACGCAAACCGGTTAAGCTGACCAATCTCAATTGGTAAGAGGGTGTCAAGGTACAAGGTACCTAAACTACTAAACCATGTTTCTTTGCGAACAATGTGAGTCCATGTCCTGTGTATTTGGGTGAATGGATCATGTTTTGTGAGTCCGTTCCAGTGTTTCTGAGTCAGTGGACAGTGTTTGCAGGTCCGTGAGTCGTGTTCATGCGTCCGTGACCCTGTTTATGAGTCCGTTAACCATGAAGTTTAGGTACCATGAGATAGGATTCTTTTCATGAAAATGATTTTAACGGTCATACCCATAAAGATCGTTACAATATTCCTTACATTGTTAGGATATGTTGGAATTCCTACATGGTTCGTAAAACCAACACATCTGAGCTGTTAACACAAACGATGACTGCTTTTGGTTGTGTAATATTAATTGGTAGGTGAAATTTGCTGAAAAGCAAAATTCCCTTGTGCAGTAAGAACTACAAGTGACATCCATTAGTATCAGACTTGACTAGTAATATACGTCCACTGCAGCTCTGGCTGATTATATATGACTATATCCCCCTGATGTTTGTTTGTGATACACTCAATTCAGCAATCTTTGGTATGAGGATGAATCAGTTTGTTAATTAAACCAGAAAAGGAAACTTAAATTGAGCTCTAGGTCCAGTCACATCAACTGAAATTTGAGTACAGTATTTCTATCATGTGAGCCAGCATCCAAACTGATTGGGTGTAGGCAATTCCCCATTGACAAGGGATTTAGAGGCTTTATGACAGTGTGTTGCCACAAAACAAGAAATTCACGACAGGACAGCACCCTGGCCTGGTCGGTAGGCCTACTAAGTCTAAGTGCAGCAATCTCACTTTCTAATCTTATCATTACAACACCACTAATCATTAACTTAAAACATAATTACAAACCTTGCGATCTCTTTCTGAATATGCCAAGGCTAACCATGGCATTTCAGCGTAATATTCCTTGAAAGCAGCCTCGTCACGATCAGAGCTCACGAACACCATTTCAAACTGATCCCCTTTCTTGGTTTTCATGTGGTTGTAAAAATTGACCGCTGCAGGCGTAAATGATCGACACGGTGGACACCAATGGGCAGAAAAATACAGACCCACATATTTGCCTTCACCTCCATATCTTGAAAACGGCACTTGTTTTCCAGATTGATCAATAACGTTGGACCCCAACAACTTCTCCATGACTTCAGAGCAGACAGCACAGCGCGTCCTGTTTGCGAGGCAACACGGAAGTGACGTTGGCTTTGGGTATAACTTTTCAAAGTGCCTGCAGATGTCGCTTTAGTTACCGCTCATACGTGACGAGGTCGGCGGTGATTTCCAAGAGATTTGCAATGCAATAGACCTATCAAGAAATCGAAGAAAATTGGCCGGTAATTTGTATACATTGAGCTGAGATGATTTCTATTGATTAGCTGCCTAAGTTTTTGGTAGCAAGTTGGTGTTGTAAATCCCTCACTACATTGCACAGGCTAACTAATCTAGTACGGTCGTAGTGTTGTGAATCGGCGGAGATCGAGGTTCAAGTTGATGCGTGACTTCGCGACGGCACACCACATCCTAAATTCGTAATGTTAGCTGTTCAGCTAGGCAAAAATCAGTTCCTACTCGGCTGGCTGAAAATGGACTACAATAACTATCCATCGATCTTTAGTATTTGCCAAGGTAGCCTTATCCTTGGTACAAAGCTGTATGAAGACTGTTGTCAGCTAGGTATCGTCCGGTTACCTATTTTCGTCAGGCTCCAAAGTTCGTCCGCCATCTTGTTTCGCGTGCAGCGCAACCACGCGGGACTTAGCGTTCCAATTTGGAGTTCTCGTCTGCACGTTAGGTACTAACTTATCGGAAGAGACACGTATCAAAGTAATGAGACAAAAATCGGTGAGTTTACCGATTGTTTTTTAAAACCACTTAAAAATCAGTAGATTTTACTAATACACTTTTTTGTGCGTTTTCAGAAGATGTTTTCGAATTTAAATTTTCTTCCGACGGGACACAAAACAAGATCCAGGGTTTGTTTATGCAATGTATCTGTTTTTCCCAGGCACTAGTAGGATCTAGAAGGCCAAAGGAAAAATCCGCAGACAAATGCGA